>JAUCMO010000088.1:0-29252 GCA_032399605.1 Melipona beecheii | reverse complement strand
GTTGGCTGCATTGCTGGCGTCTGCTTGGCACAAACCGAGAGGTTCCGCGTCAGAGAGGTTCCTATCGGATCGTTGGTTGATTCCGCCACGTACGCGGAAAGCAATGCACGGCCGTCGAATCGTCGCTGACAGAGATCATTCTGACGGAGCGACACAGCGGGATCGTCAGCGGATGAAAAGGAGGATGTCCGCCGTGTTGGTTCACCGCGAAGTTTCACCGATCTACCGTTTTCCTTTCGAACTTTGGTGACTCTTCGAAACATGAGGCCCGACTTCTGGATTTCACAGAGTAGTCGTAACTCGTAGCAAGTGAAGAAAACGGAAGAAAGCAGGAACGAGGAAGGAAAGAGAGGAGCGCGATCGGAAAAAGAAAAAGTTTTTCCTCCTGCGATTTCTCCGCGCGCTGAATTTTGTGTGGTGTGCGCGCGCGAGCGTACGCGCGCGTGTGTGTGTGGGCGGGCGACGTATAGATTCGAGACGATTATCGGAGCGGACGCGATAATAAATGCTAAGCGTCTCGCGAAGCCCCGTCCGTTGGCTGAGCGGCAGAAGGATTAGGGGGAGAAAAGAGAAGAAGAGCAGGAGGAGGAAATCTCGGCCCTGGGTCAGAAAATATGGTGGTGCTCGAGCTGGAGACCGCATATGCCCAGGCCGCCCCCATACGAAATTGCTGAACAAGCGTTTCGTCGGGGCACATCATTGGCTGGCCCTCTCAAGGAGGCCCTGGTCGCTCGACTCGCGGCTGACAAGGTACGGACTTAATCCACTGCGTGCATTTACGCGCCGTCTCCCCCCCGCGTCTGTGTACCCTATTCCACTCGATAGATCCTTTACACGAAAGAGAGAGAGAGAGAGAGAGAGAGAGATAGTGAGGGTGACGGGGGAGATTTGCCTGCGCGCGATCGCCTTGAACGACTTAATCTCTCCTCGTGCGTAACTCCTACGAGTTTACGATGACTTTGACACTTGGTTCCCCGAACAGTCCGCCGTGCAACGATATTTATAAGCGTGTAGGATTCCTACCCGATGCACTCATCAGCTGGCATTAGACAAAAACGTTCATTGAAGATTTCGTCGACGGGACTACACCGGCACGAGCCGCGCGAATGTTATTTATAATGCGTCGGGACCGCGAAACGTTTCTAACCTCGTTCCACGCGCAAAAATCATCCGGGAGAAAGGTGGATTTGTGCCGAGTATCGCGGTTGAATCGTTCGGCTAACCGTAGATCGAACGGTTTTTCGTAGCGGTTAGGGTTCTCTCTCATTGGCGACGCATGAGGTATGAAGTAACGCTTCGAGGCAGCCTTATACATGTACACATATACATGTACATATGTGTGTGTCTGTGTGTGTGTGTGTATATATATATATATATATATCTCGTTGCTTTCATCAACGCAACGATACTTGGCTAATCTCGATCGATCTTTTTTTTTTCTCGTCGCGGCAGCTAATGAAACGAACGAGATCGGTTACATCCACTTTCCGAGCGGTTTAACCGTACGAACGGACGATCAGACTATCGCTATCCGTTGCACATGCTTATAAAAAAAGTTACCCGTTAAATATTTAAACTTTTGCCGTTAATGAGGCTGCACGTGTGTTATACGTGTATCAGCACGTAACTGCGTTTAACTGTGTTGAGCGAGGAACGTGCATGCGCGCATACTTCGGCGGAGCTCGCCTTCCCGCCGATATATCCGAGCAGATATAATCGAGTAACCTGCTTTAACCTCGAATAACACGCGTCCTGATTTAAGAACTGCATCTCCGATAAATAGAGGGGACTATAATTCGTCCAGCGGTTTTACCGTCCCGATATGAATTCCTCGGCGTTCCGCGCCGTGCATTAAAAATTTACAAGATAAAAGAGGCCCAGCAGACACGGAGATTTCGATAAACGAATTATTCCTTGCATTAACGTTTCGCTCGAATGGTGGATATAGGGAGGAGCGCGTAACAAAAGGAAATCGAAGTCGTGGGCCTCGTCTGGCGAATGGGAGACGATGTGCAGCGACACGTTTCGTAATTCTCGTTGGAAAATATTCTTCACGTTCCGATTACCGGTTACACAGGCGGCACATCCGCGGTATTTTTCTCCCCTTGGAAGGAATTCTCTATCTTTTTTTTTTCATTTCTCCTTTTTTTTTTTTCTTCTTTTTTTCCTTCCCGAGGAAAATTGGTTCTCGAATGTCGCCACGGTGGCGGTTCTTAATTCACCCCGGTGAAAGAAAAAGGAGAGAACGAGACGAGAGGAATGGCGGTGGTGGAGGTGCAGCCGGGGAGGAAAGGAGATACGGCTCAAAGCGGAAGACACCGTGAGACACTCGATAATTAAGAGAGAAAACGAATACAGGAGCTGTGTGCTTTATCTACGTAGAGTCACGACAAGTTCCAACGGAACTCTGCTCGTGGAAAATGAACGGTTGTTTCGCGTTTACGAGTTTCTCAGTCCTCGTTGACGCTATTACACCCGACCTCAGGCTCTGCGAATTTAAAAAAATTTTTCATCGATCGCAGCACAACTCGATCCTCCTCCTCCTCCTCCTCCTCCTTCCTCTCCTCTTCCTCCGTGGAATACTAATCGCGCATAGATCCCTCGCAAGAACTGCGAGCTCCCCGTACAGAACCACCTTCCTTTTTTTTTTTTTTTTTTTTTTTCTTCTTTTCTTTCCTTTTCTTCACCACCAGCAACGACGTCGTTAAAAAGTCTTACGAAGCAGAAATCCGGTTACGTATTGTTCGCCTGCGCGAAATTTAAGCGTGCAATTTTTCGGATCACGTTTGTACAACCGGCGACCAGCGCTCGCAAAAAGCTCGACGAGTTCTCGAGGCATTAACTCGATTTACCGGCGAGCCGTTGTAAACGGTAATTAATAATACAAGTTGCGCGAGGTTCTTCGGGTTCGTCCGGTGGTTGTCTTAATTAACGACGATTAATTAAGACAGACGTGACTCCATTGCGTTCCGATTCGAAGCGCAGATAAATCCGTTCCGAGTTGCGCGCGCGATCCATTAAATCCCATAATCTGTCGTTGTCGTTCGAAAGTATTCCGAAATCAATGACAAAATCCAACTACGATCTAATTGCGATAGTTTTATCAATCAATTCTTCTGTGCTGTAATGTTACGCACACGTTGGTTGTATATACGTGGTAGAACATTATCAAATTGGCCAATACGCGATAACATAGCATACTACGCAATAGCTCGCAGTTCTTATAGTTATTTTTCGCGTACCTCACAAACTCTTTATCTTTGGCTTTCCAATGTTTGCAATATAGATTAGATTAAGAATGGTTCTTATAAGGCTGATAGGAAGACTTCCGACGCAAACAGCAACACGTAAAAAAGAATAATATATATATGTGTGTGTGTGTGTGTGTGTGTATTGTTACTAGTGTATAAAATTTCGCAAAATTTAAATTATTCACGTAACACGAAGCAGGCACAGAGCGTCGCGCGCATTCTTACAAATGGAATGCACTCGTGACAGAATAATTGCGTTAGAAGCGACGTCGAATGACTGGTCTCGTTTTTTATCAAGGGAATCTTGTGAAATGGAAATGCCGGGGTGGAGGGAGAGATATCGATAATGTTCGGGTGGTTGGTTAAACTCGTCTGTCTGTCGGATGGATACTAGCACGTTCGCAGTTGGAGAATTTTCGTGTCGTTGATGGGGATATTAAATTCGATTATGCAATTTGAGGGCGGGCCTCTTCTTATCAACAATTTTTCGATTGGTGTTTTTGACAAGTAGATCTCGGCCCTGTTTCCTCTTGCGCGCACGTGTCGTGCTGGAGTACAAGCCGCGGGAGTGTGTCTTTGATAACCTCGGTGAAAGCGCACGCGATATGCTAATATCCTCGATACTTCGAACATGCATGCGGGTGCTCTCGAACGCGGCGCGTCGATGAAATACCACTCGAAACGAGCAGCCGACTTCTCTCCTCTCTTCTCGGTACTCCTCGTCCTCCAATGTGACGTCGTTACCTTCCAACCAAAACTGTCTCTCCGCGTCTCTCCACCGTTCCAAGTACGTAATGCACGTAACGTCGTCTCGAACGTTCAACGAACCTGGAAAACTTCCTTCTGCGCGAAGCAGGTCCATTCGCCGCCTCTTTCGATTCTTTTCATTATCCGGCTTCTCTCTCCTCCATTACGTTTTCTTTGCGCCAGACAATTTGCAGACAGATCATCGTGATTTGCCCTACTTGTTGCAGAATGGATATTCCTCGCGTTCCTCCCTTATTTTTCTCCCGTACGAACCTCTTTCCGGGGAGTCGGAAATCGATCAACTTCGCTTTTTGTCAACTTCTCAATTTCCTTGCGCGCGCAACTATGAAAGTTCGCCCCTCTTAAAAGACGACTTATTACTCTTATTTCCATTTCATTTGGTCGAACAGGGCAAGACAGAAATAACAGGAAATTCCGAAGTAAGTTTGAAAAGCGATATTCGCTTCTCCTTGGTTTTTTAATTTGCGGAGTTGATCGATGCAGCAGCGTTCGCGCGATATTCGGACAACTTAACCATCGCGCTTATGAAAGACGTATTTTAATATCAACGCGTAAATACGTTCAGATACCTTTGAAACCAGGCTTTAGCCACGATTACATCGAGATCTCGCGCGTGCGATATCGCGATGCCCCGTCATCGTAGCCACGTACGTGTGATACCTTCTTCGATATATTTGTCTTATCTGTTGGTTCCCGTCTCCGTCTCGCTTTTTGTGCGGCAACTCGCGAACGACCGCGTTCTCGTCCACGTCGACGAGGGAAGCGTGTCACGGGGAGGAAACGGCTATATTACAAGGCGCGTATTGTTCGCCGCGTCTCTCTCGTCGATGGTATCGCGCAGACGAAGACGATAATGATGTCAATTAGAATTTTCGTCGAACCGGCCTGGAGCAAATATCGGAGGACACGGACTGTTGCTGCGTTAATTAGAAATTTTTTTACCGCGTACTCTCTCTCTCTCTCTCTCTCTCTCTCTTTCGCGCGCGCGCGTTGAAGTTTGAACTTTCGACGTCCTGACGTTTCATTCGAGACGGAAGAAAATCCAGCGGACGCGGGAGAGAACGTACGCAGCGTAGCGTGAGTTAATTCGTAATGACGAAAGTCACGGTGGGAGGATAAGGGCGGGGCGGAGAACATAGTTTACCATAATTCCACCTTTTACCCCTGTGTTGGCTCTCCTAGCCAACAGTTTTCCTCCCGTTCCAACCTTTTCACCCGCACAGTCTACGTCTATGGAAATTTAATTATCACGCCGGCTGCCTCTTTCTCTCGACGATGCACGCGATAATGATTTTCCTCTATGCCCTCCATAATCATTCCGGGTGTCGCCTGCGAACGAAAGAAGAGAAAAAAGCTCGCCCTTCGAGACTATCGTCGGTCGTCATCGGTGGGGAACAGACTACCGATTTCCTACTTGTTCTTCCGCGGCCCTTCTTCTCGCTTCGTTTGCTCTCTCGCAGCGGAAGAGAAGCAGCGACGTGGCGACAGAGCGGGAAAGAGAAAGAGAAAATCTGTCGCGTCGCAACGCGAAGACGAAACACGAAACCCACCTTGGTTCTTGGCTTCCTTCGTCCCTGAAAATCTAATTATTACCCCACCTTGGAGCGACGCGCATACGTGCCGCCGACACGCAAAGAGCAGTTCTCTTCGATCCTAATCTGGACGAAAGAACCTCCGCGCGAGCAATGCCAAATCCGCGACCCGCTTGATCCCGGTGGCTCTCGGACACCGCGACTCGTCGATCTCGCGCGCGCGCGCCTTCCAGAATCGAATTTAAAGTTCCGCCCCGGGGATATATCGAAGTTGGCGTATGCCGACCGGCGTGAAAACAAATGAACCTCGTAAAACGAAGTTTACGCCACGCCTGGTCTCGGTATACCGCGCGCGGGCGCGCGCACGATTTACGTTTACCTCCCATTGTGCGGAAAAGTTAAATTCTTCCTAATTGGTCTCCGCGAGTTGCGCCTACTGCCGCCGCCGCCGCCGCCGCCGCCGCCGCCGAGCCTTTCCGCCTCTTTCCACCTTTCCTCCACGCTGGAAAATTTAATTATCGTGTGTCGACCGAGCCCGACCCGTTTACGCATAACGTCGCCGTAGCTCCTCTCCCCTCCCCCGTCAAACAATTCGTTCCACCGGATTTTCCGCCGCTGCACCTTCTTCTCTCTGTCTCGTTACCGCGCTAGCTTCCCCTCCGTCTCGCTGTTCTTTAATTCTACGCTATAAATTACGCACCGGTTTTCGAGAGACGTTGAAACCCACACGCCACAGTCGACGAAACGCGTGCCTGAAAACACGTGATTTTGATTGCACAGCAAGCGACGAACACGCGATCCTCGCCGTCGGTGTCACGTACGAGATTTACGCGATTAGCGCGGAGATTTTCTCTAAAGAGCGAAGACGTATCGGGGTTTCGAAAGTTTTTCGCTGTCAATCTCGTGAACGCGCACGGCTGGATGATCGTTCGACAACGAGATCACGGCGCTAATTGATAAATTCGATCGATGGAGAAAGCTGCGGCGGTTGATCCGCGTTTAATGCCAAATTGGATTTGAAGAATCCGTCGAAATAATCCATGGCGCTTGCCAGCGTATCAATGGGGACGCGTGCTATACGTGCTGTTGCACGTCTGTGTGGTTGGAACTGGAAGTTCGGCGCTCCTTTTCGATCGTCTTTCAAAACCCTCGCCTTCCAATGGTACACACCGTTTACTCGGTGGTTAGTCTAACCGCGAGCCATGATTCTCGATGGAATGCTAAGAACACAGTGGAGGGCTTCTCGAGCCCCTTTCCACCTTCTTTCCACTCTTCACCGCCCCCCCCTCTCTGGCCTGTCTTCCTTCGATACCGTTGCATCGGGCTATTGCATAAACCGCTTGCTTGCTTCTTGCCTCAGAGAGAGAGAGAGACCCGGAACTCGAGGAGTTCTCAAGACGAGCCTTTCAGTTTCCAACAGAACTGAAGTATGCCAACAGAAAAAAAAAAGAAGAAGAAGAAGAAGAAGAAAGAAAGGAGAGAAAAAAAGAAAATCTATTTCGATAAACCCTGTTGTAATCGGTCTGGGATTATTAAACGTCTAGGCGATGGCGGGTAGCCACGATCCGAAGTAATAAGCCTCTTTCCTTAGATTCCTCCTCTTTGTCTCTTGCGAGTTCTTTTCTTTCGCCTCCGTTTCCACCGTCTAGGAGAATTATTCCTCGCGTGGTTAACAGAACATCACGATGCATAATGGCCGCGCAGTCGATTAAAATATTTTTGCGTGCATCGTTGCAATTCGACGCGACCCAATTCTCGCGTTAAGCCAGTCGAGCGAGGCGAATCGCATTTTCGCGTACTTTGCCGGTTAAGTCATCGAGCCGTCCATCCATCTCTCCTCCCCCTCGAGCCTCTAACCTACGGCAGACGTAGAGGTGCAACTCGCGAGGTGGTGCATTCAGTAACGACCTTTCCTTTGCAAACGAGAGGAGGTCTATTTATACGCCTCGCAGGATTTATGCGGCGACTGCCAATGTCAACATGTTCGATTGTGCGCGGGAAACGAGCCACTTTCAACGCGCGAAAAACGTGAATTCCGCGTGATTTCAGCCGTCGTGTTAAGTTTCCTATTTCAGAGTAGCGCGTTAAACGTGTCGTCGCGATACCGAAACATTTACTATCGCACCGACGCGATTTCGAGTTTCCGCTCGCTCGCGCCGACGATTATGCTCCGTCTTTGCTCTCGCGCGTTCCAACTCTCTTTCTCCGTCGAACCTTAATCTTAATTTGACGTTTTCAACGACGAGGAATATTAATTCCGAATTCCACGTTCGAAAGGGCTGCCCGCGCCAAGTGTTGAAAAAATCAAACGCGTTCGAACGATTAGATCGATCGCGAGCGGCAGGGCAGCCTCTGATACGCGAACCACGTACGCAATTCCGCCGGTCGATAGGGACGTCGTTCGATGCATTTCGATGTCATCGTCGCGTTTTCCTGCGGAACGGTAGCGGCACTTGTAGATGCATCTGGCGATTTCTATGGTGCATTGTTTGCGGCGCGTTGCATTGACTAGCCAGAAAACCAGCAGCAGCAGCAGCAGCAGCAGCAGCTGTCGCGGAGGTCCACGAGCTGCTGCTGCTGGCTGTGGTAGCTCGGTTATTCGCGCCTTCCTTTTGACACGTTTTGTCCTTATCTGCTTCCGCGTCCTTTTCCCCGTGAAAGTGTTTCGAGCGGGACCGCGCGCGCGATCGATCGCCTTTCTACGTTTTCCTCTTTCCTCCGCCTCTTTCCTCTTTCCACCCTTCCTCCCTGGTAAAACTCGGTCGTCTCGGCGATTCGAAAACGTTTAAAACGTTTTAAACGTTTCGAACGACGACGATTCTCGTTCACACAGCGCAACAGCAGCGACTCTACGATCCCGAGTTTTCACGCGAGAAGACCGGTCGATGCGTGGCTATAAAAAGAAAAAAGGGCGCCGATAGGCAGTTTCAAGTTGAACGTTCGAAATCGAGGGCTCTTGCGCGCGCGTGATACGACGAGACGACGACGACGACGACGACGACGTTGTTCTCTCGCCAAGTAAATGTATTTCGTCTGGATCGCGTGGCGGAGTTCCGGAAAAATGTAAAGCGACGGGAGAAACGACGGGTGGTTCTTTCGTTGAAACGCGCGGCGAGAAAAAGCGAAACAACCAAACGGAGAGAGAGATCGAGAAGGGAAAAGAGAGAAACGGGAGATTTCCACGGGACACGGCGCTTTATTATGCATACGACAGATTCGCCGTGAATTCAAGGCTGCACTTTCAGCCGTTCTTTCTGCCGTATCTCGTTCTGAGACCTAGAACGCGATAGGTTCTCTCTCGCGTATCTACCGGCGTGGCGGCTGGTTGGTCGGTCGGTCCATCCTGCGCCGGTGAAATCGGCGCGGTTCGCCCCGGTTCTCTTTTCATAGCAATCTCGCGTTCAAAGTGTGGACACGGGACGAAAGGGGAAGGGAGGGGAGGGGAGGGGAAGGGAGGGGAGAGGAACGACGGTGGGAACGCACGTGAAGCGTCGTGCAAACAGCGCGCGATGAACGCGCACCGACGGGAAAAAAATGGGGACCCTTTATCCTGGGGATTTTACAGTGAAAACGCGGCGATGAACTCTCGCCAAGTGTACCGCCCCGCGCTAATTAACATTATTTCCTTTTCGTTGCGGCCTTCGCGGATCGAGGCAGCGGCCCGCAGCTTGTTTTTATTGCGAGAAGAGAACGGATTAAAATGTGTAACATCTCTTTCGCGGATTGTTAGACCAACTTTTCGAAAAGAGCGTCCCTAGTGTGGCCGACCTCTTTCCTCTTTTTTTTCTTTTTATCTTCTTTCTTCTTCTCTCCCCCCCCCCTCGCTCTCTCCAATTTATTGGAGACCCAGAGTCTACACGCAGATGCCCGGAATATTTCATTCCGCGCGTCTCTCCCGCGCTCGTCCGAGTTCCGCCGGCCGATTTTATTCTACCGCCGTGAGAGAGAAGCGTTGCGCGCCCCGTCTTTGGCGTCGGTCGCGATAACGGCCGGTCGTTGCTCACTTTGGCCTGATTCTCGAATTCCTGTAGGATAAAAGACGAGTGACAACGCTCTCGCTCAGAGACCGAGGTACGCATACGCGATATCTTCTCGTTCGCAGCCTCGGGCATACGTCGTGTTCCCACTCGACGATCGCGTCTCTTCACTTACATTTTATATTTCTCCGTTTTCGGCTGTGTGAAATTGTAACAGTCCTTCGATATATTCCTCCCCGATAATCCACCGGCGTGTAGATTGCCGCCTCGTACGTGCCATAGTCTCGAATCTCGCGCGTAAATAATTACCGGCTGTCAAACCGTTACGATACGAATAACGATTACGATTAGACGACAAAGGTGGCAGTTTTCTGGTTGTCGTTTAGGGAGGACGCGATAATTCGCCGTTCTGATTGAACCGCGCGTCACTTCCTTTCCATCTCTCACGGTGAATCTACCTTAACGCATATACGCGTCTCACGAAGGGAATGTAATAATTACCAAGGCAGCTCTTATTACCAGGGAGATCTCGCGTTACCGCTGAGCAAGCGGCCACGACGAGATAGAGTGCAACCCCTCTGCCTTCGTCTCTTGCTTTGCTGCTGCTCTCACGTTGGCTAACTGGGCTTCTTGTTGTTCGAACCAACCAGAGAGAAGATATAGCGTGTTACCACGGTGGCTAGTTAGTCACTTAGTGGATAGTAGTTCCCCGTGGGATCAGCCCCCTCCCCTTCTCGTCGTACATTGTCGCTCCTCTCAGCGATATATTCATACTATGTACGTATCAGCTTGTTATTCGCAGACAATATCGTTGAATAAATCGCGGAGATCGTGTACGTTAATCTCGAGTACGTAACTCTTGGCTCGATCGAACTTTCCCTCGAGTTTGCACTCTTTTCTTGTCCATCAATTGCCAACCTTCGTCCAGATTTTTTCCATCGGCGTTTATCTTTACCCTTGCAGTGTAAAAATCGAAGCGGTGTATGACGACGTACCGCGAATATGGTCTCGCTCTTGTTGTGATCGAACGTGTCGTAGTTGGATAATTTTTAGCTAAATCCCGGGATATTGAATAATAGAATTCTCCTTCAATCGCACGTCTGACGTAATCGAGCGGTCGTTCGCTGGAAGCTAATATTTTTATCGTTCGTTCAACTCGTATTAACGAACGTTTTTACTGCCTTTTTCCAAGCGTCGACTGCCACGGTACATCATCCTGCAACATTTTTTCGAATTAGTTTGAGCGGTTCGACGAATGGATAACAACCTTTTATGTTGCATGCGCGGGGGAACGATCTACCGACGAATCAGCGAACGTTTGATTAATAACAGCGGCGTTTAATTTCCTAACGAGCTCCTACGACCCGGAGGAGAACGGACTTCTAACTCCGATAGTTCGCGAGAGTCGATTATTCTTATCGCGGAGAATTTCCGCTGCCAGCTTTTTTTTACTCCGGAAACCGCCTCTTCCGCTCTCTCTCTCTCTCTCTGCTCTCTTCGCCCTTCTTTCCCTCGCTTGCTGTGCGAGCAACGTTCAGAAGAAAACCATGCACAGACGTGTCGTGGTTAATGCGTTTCACGGTGGCACGATTAATAATCGTTACAGGTCGCGCGAGAGCTGCCGTTTTATCGATCCGTGAATATAAAACGTCGTCGTCATTTTTTTCTTTCTTTCTTTCTTTCTTTCTTTCTTTCTTTCTCGTCCATTTCCGAACGATTCGGATGCGATAACTCCAAGGGCACGATTGGAAATTACCGCTGTGATCGCGATATAATAACGCCTTTATCAATCCGGCGTGCGATTTATACACGCTCGGTTCGGAGACCGACGCCAGTTGTTTGTCACCAGGGGGGGGGGAATCGATGACGTTGGCAATTCCCATCAAGGCTATGGCAGCGTGGTCGTCCACGTTGCGGCGACGGTCACCAGCGATTTCGATGCCGCGCGAAATTGCAGCCTGTGCGCCGTGTGAAATTCGATCGTTTTTTCTCGCTAGCTGGCAGCGCGACGCCACGCGTCGTCGAGCGTGTACCCGCCGCCTCCTCCTTCGACGCGATATTCGCACGATGATAGGTATTACGACGATCTCGATGAAGCCGGTTTCGTTTTATTACATCCGTGCTCTCCCAACGGAGGAATTTATTTATTCGCGATTGTTCCGAGCTCTCCCCTCTCACACTGTCTCACACTCGCTGTCGTTGGCTTTCTCTCTCTCTCTCTCTCTCTCTCTCTCTCTCTGTTTCGCTCGCAGAGACTCGTCTATTTTCGCGCGTCTTATTTAGCCGGCCATTGTTGCGGGCACGCGCGCACTACGCTTTTCACAGTCCCTCGTCATCAAACCGCCATTACTGTCACCGCCGACTTCCATCTTTTATTCCGCTCCGTTTCGATATCGCCGCGGATTTCTTTCCTATCGAGCTATTAACGGCCGACAGAAGAATTCCATTTGAAACTTGTTCGATGGAAGTTTAAAGTAAACCGAGAGGTGTCCGAAAGTGGATGGCGAGGGATAAAGAGAGAAGGAGGGAGAAGAGGAGAAGAAAGGGCAGCTAGAGAAAGGGGAATAGAGAGACAGACGGGGCACGGTTTGCCTTGAGAGCGAGGTAATAAGCCGGAAGGTAACTCTTTCGCAAAAGGAAACAAAATTAAATTCTATCTGTTGGATGGTATATTGACTCGAACGCGCTAGGAATATTGATGAGATTTTTAGGAGAACCAGCTCGCCCTCCTCCTCCTCCTCCCGATTACATAATACTTCCGAGCATCGGATTGGCAAATAAACCGGCGAGTTACCCACCGACCGGTTGAGATTTCGATCGTTTATTTTTATTTGCACAATCACCCGCCGTTGTGAAAATAATTCTCGCTTTGGTTCTGGCCGCGTAGACACGAAGAGCGGCGAAGAACAAGACAGCGAAGACTCTCCCCCCCTCCTCGAACGAGACGAAAAGAGTCGAGACTTAACGGTCAAGCGACGTTTACGACCGCGAAAGTACCGTTGTTTCGCTGCGGAGCTGTTCGATATCTCCCTGCAATTTCTTCGCCGCGTTTTCTTTGCCACTTCGTTTCTATTTACGCCGATTACAACCTAGTTTCCACGAATCGTGCCTTGTAAGCCTCGATTCTTTCTTTTTTTTTTTTTTTTTTTCTTTACGTTTTTTTTCTCGTGCTTATAGATAGATATACTCGAAAGCGAAAGAAGCACATCGAAAAGAATCGTAAGAAATCGTAAACGTCATAGGTGGTTTTGGTTCTGTTTTCGACGGTGGTTCAGGTATCAGCGATACGGAGCGAAAGATTCGCTTTGACCTCGCGGGATGTAATGAAATCTAACAGCCGCTCCTCTCGGACAAAGTTTCCTTCCCTCCTCGTGACTCTCGAAGGAAGTTGCAAACTAGCGGCAATTTCCAGCAAGAGGCCAGACGCGCGAGAGCGTTTCTCGTATCGTCGACAGGCAGGAGGACCCAAGGTGGCGAGAGAGCGCGTAAAACTCGTCTTAACGTATGTGAACGTCACGTGGAGCAACATTTCCATCGATCGACATACACCCTTCTCCCACGTCTGGCAACGCGACGTACACACGTGTCGCGTCAGCCTTTGAAAACACATACGTCTCGCCGAATGGCACGCCGAGCTTCGCCTCCTCGATACGTATACCACCCACCATCAGCCCGTTTATCTTTCTGCCGGGGCAAACCCAAGGTGCACAGTCGCAATAGTCGTGCACGTTTGAAAAAACAATGGCTCTCGTGTAGATAGATACAGAACCAGACGATCCTAAGACGAGGATCTGTCTAGGTCTGTCTTGTTGCGCTCGCGCTTTCATACAGCTTGTGCTCTTGTACGTGCGCCGGATATATGTATCGCGCTTGCGTTGCGAGTGAGCGTGTTCGACTCGGTGTGCGCCTCTTTGTATATATGAAGAAGTGCAATCAGGGCTTACAAAGGTTGTAGCATTTCATAAAGGTCACATCCACAACCCCTCTCTCCCTGGGGGGTATTAAAATCAACCCCCATGCTTGCAGCGCGCGTCTCGACGAGGACCTGTTTCTCTACCTACTCCTCTCTATTTTTCTCTCTCTCTCTCTCTCTTTTTTTCTCCCCTTCCCTTCCTCTCTCTTTGTGCCTTTTGCTCCTGATATCCGCGCCGATATCTTCGCGTATTAACCGGTTCTTCCGTGTATTTATTGTCGTTTATTTATTTTTTCCTCGACAGTGCGCGCACTCGACAATTCCCCGCACGCCTGCCTATCCCCCTCCCCCCCTGTTCTCTCTGCTCCTCTTCCTCGTTCCTTCCCTCTTCTTCCACGCTCTCGATGTACTCTTACGATTACAGATGCATCGATTCCCGTTCAACCGTGTTAACGAGCACCCCGCTCGTCCCCCCTCCAAGGTTCGTCGTGTTTTCGATTGATGTCGTCTCCCAACTGGCAGTCTCGTCGACGAGATCGCGCGACATCCCGTCGACGACAAATACCGTGAGCGAAACGGCAGGGGAAAATCGTAATCGAGGAAAAGTGGAGGAAAAAAACGTTGACATTCCGATCGGAAGACCGGTTTAGATACAACGGTACCGTTAAGCCGATAACGCTTCTCTATCTAAGCGTACACTTACCTACGCAAGGAAATTAATCGCGCCAGGAAGCCGACCATCGGCAAATATTGATACGCCGATGTTGCATATCGGTTTCTATTTGAGTTCTTCGGAGCAAAGGGGCGTATACACGCGTATATCGTCCCAGGTTTTTCCGATCCATTCCATTCACTGTCCCCGTTCGCCCGTTTTACTTCGTTCTGCCCGGTCATCGTCGGCCATTATCTGATAAATCCGATATCGCGAGCCGCGAGTCAACCAGCCCACAATCTCTCCTCTCCCGCTGGAAAAGTCGATGCAACGTGTGTGCACACGTGGGCGTGGGTGACGCGTGCACAACCGATACGTACGTACGTACGTACGTACGTGTACAACGCGAGCGTGCACGCGCGAAAGCAACGCCAGAAGGTCGAACAAAAGCGGACGAAGCAACAATTGCGGCGGCTCGGGATAAAGGAGAGGCGAAGACAAATATGCCGTCTGGTGCACGATAACGGTCTAATAAAATCGGCGGCGCCACTCGCAGGAGGAAGACCTTCCTCTCTCGTCTAACGTTGCGCCGCACGACGACGCACGCCCACGCCGATCTCTCTCCCCTTAATAAAACTAATTGGCTCACCTCGCTCTTTCCTCCGCCCGGTTTCCTTCACCAAACGTCTCGATGAACTCGTTCCGGAGCCCGCGGAACAAATTTGCCCCGAAACGAATTTGCGGAGGAAATCGTCGAGCCAGCGAGGGGGGGAGGGAGGGTATCGGTGTATCGTTAATCAGCCGAAACCGACCGATGAACGAAGACGCCGCTCGACGATCGAGACTTTAGTCTACAGTAGACGGCCAGAAGGGTTTAGCTAACTAACCGTGAAATATTTTCAACGCTTGTACGTTTTCGACGGCGCGTTCGATACTTTAATCCGTTTCGATTTTCTAAATCTACTTTGCGCCTCTAGCTCCGGTGCTCGTTTCGCGCGTCAGAGAATACTCGATCGGTTGGAGTGGACGATCGGGATCAGAAATTCTAAACCACTGATGACAATGGCTGTTACACGAATAGCATGGCTGTACCGAGTGTGCTTCAACTTTTTTTCTTTTTTTTTCCTTTTTTCACACTTTAAAAGCTCCAACGCCGGTGAAACTTTGCAGATTCCCGCGAGTTTAATTGAGAACTATCGGGGTAGCAATATCGAAAAGCTATAATAGATATACTTTTTTTTTGGACTTCTCATGCGCTTGCGTTTCGGTCGAGCTCTTTAAATTATTTAAACCTGTTCCGAGCTACTTTAAACTTCGGTTTGATAACTAAAATTTCGTTTCGATAAGTGGGAATTTCCTACATCTTATCTGCTGATTTAATTTAAAACTAATACATCAAGTCCAACGATACCCGAGTTAAATTCTAGTAATTCGGATATCTCCCGGTAGAAATTAGTTTCGTCTTGGTGACCAGACTGTTCGGTACGGTTTCCTCAGCGACACGCTTTCACGATGGTGGACTTCCTTCCATTTCTGCTCGAGTTTTCCATTCTTTTCAACGTCGTTCGCGATTCGCAACGACGAAATTCAACTCAGTCGCGAACTTTCGAATTTCTTCGCCGATCGATTTTTCTCTCCTCGGGGACAATTACACGGAGTCGGTTACGCCGCTGGTACTTTCCGCCGACACGCTTTCACGAGCGGTTCGGTTTTATCGAAGTATCAGGTTCGATTGAATTCCATTTTTCAATGGCGCTTACTCGCAAATTCGTGGGATATATCTTCGGCCACGCTTTCGATTTCTTCCTTCCTCTGAGTGGTGATTTTACTTTCGTCGTAAAAAAGAGACGTCGAAGAAAAGTCGAGCTATCGCGTATTCTATACAACACGGTGTCTTACACGGTGTTGTATATGAAGACAGTCTCCATTTCAAAGAAATCTTATCAGCCACGAACCACTTTGCCATCCCTAATTTCGGTTTCTACTCTTTTCGTGACGAGCGAACCTCAAATTTCCGCGATGAAAGGCGAAAGGCGAAAGGCGAAAGGCGAAGGGCTCGGTCGTGATAGGCAAGAAAAAAAATGATGATCCTTGCAGACCTTTTTTCTTCTTTTTTTTTTTTTTTTCACGTATACGATGAATTCGCGTGTCGGAGGTCGATCCGTGTTCCTACGTGACGCATAACGGGTGTCGCGTGAAAAAAAAGAAAATATCAAGAGAAAGGTGGGGCTGGTTAACGACCCATTAGACTGCAGCAGGATAACCAAGCCGCACCCTTAAAGGCCATCCAATAATAAAATCCGCGTCATTTGGCTAAAAGCTACCGCGAAGGGGTATCTGGTATCAAGGTGTGGCTCCAACCCTTATCACGCGAGTTTTCCTCCATCGGGGGTCTGCCTTTGTTACTCCTCTCCCTGACTCTTCCTACATCCACCTTTCCTTTACAACGTCCATTTTTTGTTTTCTTCCTTTCTTTCTTCCTTTCTTTCTTTCTTTCTTTCTTTTCTTGTTGTTTCGTTTATAACCTCACTCGTCCCTTTCCACGGGGATTGGCCGTCACTGGGAACAGGACGCGCGTGTCCCAAGCGAGAGAGTTTATTTTAATTGAATTTTGCAACTAGGCTAGCGCCTATAACGGGAAACGCGCTGCGTACGAGACCAGACCACGAATAGACGCTCACAATAGGCATTGTCTTCGAGTCTGTGGAACGTCGTGTAGCTACGGGCTAGCTCGATAATTGTGAATCCGCTCCACATTCATTTTTCGTACCGTGGATAGTCCCACGGAACCGCGGCACCTCCGACACGTACGTCGATCCATGAATGAATCAGCTTAAGCCGAGATTCATCCAGGTTTCAGGCTAACGGTACAACAGAGAGATTGCCCGTTTGCGCGCATTCTGCCTCCGGATGCTTCAATCTGTTCGAAAAGTTCAGCTGGCTCCGGTCCCATCCTGATCGCAGATTTCGCAACGCGGATGTTGTTCAATCTATTTCGACGTGGGATATATATCATCTCCTTGCACGTGTCAGGCAAATTTACAGGTGGCATTTACGCGAACGCCGTTTTTCATTCGCCTTTGCCTCACGATGCAGGGACACGCGTCGCGAACAGGAGCTCCTCATCCTCCTCCCGGAGGATGACGTTGACGGAACACGCGACGCGAAAACAACGATTCATTATTCGGTGGCTTCGGTGGAGAACGGTACAAAGTCAGGAGGGTATCGCGCGTCGAGCAGACTCGGGTCAATTCGATCGATTCTCTCGGTGTCTGGGGAACCGGTTTCTGCCGATGGAACATTAACACCAGCGGTTCTCCGCAACCGGCGCGTACACACGCGCACACACACACACACGCGCACACACACACACACGCGCGCGCACATATACCCGGTCCGATCGCGTGATTTATACCGGGAACTGCGAAAAGAACGGAAGCCGTGCGCGCGCTTAGAAAGTTGCCATCGCGCGGCGGCGAATTGACGCGTTATCTGAAGCGAACGGTAGCCATTGTGAAACACACTTTTCCTTCGCGTTTCCACGACAGACGGAGAGAGCCATTGGAAACTTTCCCCTCGTACCTCGTCTCTCGATACCGTCGTAAATCCGCGAGATCGTTCATCAACGCGTGTTCGCGTTGACCAACGAAATTTGTCCCTTTGGGCGTTCCCAGAATGCCCGGCACCCTCCCTTTGAATCGAGCTGTATCGCTCGGCGAACACGCGAACGTGTTTCTACCCGATTAATTAGTCATTCCACCAGTTCAATCGCAACACGTTTGCACGCGATTTCACGTCGCGGAACGAACGCAGGCCGCGTTACGGTCAATGGAAACCGGACTAGAATACTGGCCAAGTTCATGACTCGGTCAAATCTACCAGCGAAATACCGGCTTCGCCAACTATGCGCCGCAATTCCGGCCTTGTACACGCCGAAATACCGTGTCGCTGAAAGCGGTGGTAATTTCAGGAAACGATCGACGATTCTGGAAATCGTCGTTGGCAATCGGACACCTCGACCCTTGACCTCTTTCCCGTCGAAATGAATCCCACACCGTTTGAATTGCCATCTTCGTCGCGATCGTGCCTCGTCGTCGTTGTCGTCGTCGTGTCACGAATCCTCCTCTCGTTTCTATCGAGGCGGGTTCGCCTCCGGGGAACGGATAATTCCTACGGCTCCTCTGCATTCACAGAGGCAGGCCCTCCTCTCGTTGTTTTTGTATCGTCTTAATTGTTGCGTCCCCGATTGCCGCTGATGGCCATCGAACCAGTTCTCGAATCGCGTAGAAGTAGACCGGAATTCAGTTGTCTGGAAACAGGGGATATTTTCCCGTTTGAAAGAGAGTTGTCATTATCTATCGAGCCCCGTGATCGCGAAGGGGGAACGATCGATCGTGACGCGATAAAAGGGTGTTCGGTTGAATTAACGTGGCCGTTCGGGAAACGATTTTTCGGTAATTAATAGCGCGCGATGCAATTGCAACGATAATCGGAGAACCGGTTGGTTACGTCGGATCGGGTCGGATTCGGATTGGAAAAATTACGCGTCGTTCGTGAGCCCCGACGACGGTCGGGGAATCGCGCAGTCGTGGAGTAGCAGCCACGTCCGGGACACCCTGTATATTCCGTACACGCAGTCAGGTGAGTTAACGGTGCTCCGGAGCGGTTAAGTAACGGGCTTCTCCACTATTTGTCGTTGTACTTTTATTTCACGCAAACAGCCCGAGGTTCGCAAATATCCTGCTTCTGCCTCGTGTCCCCGCCGCCAGTTTTTCGATTCATCGATGTATCGATGTCCCGCTTTTCATGCATCACGTTTCCCAATTGCTCGTTCTGCGTTCAGAGTCCGAGCGCGATTTTGTCTCTCGTCGTCGGGGAAATCGATTCGCCGATTCGCCGATCGGTGCGTCAGTTCGCGTTCACGTCGAGATTATCTCCTTCGTCCAAAAAATCTCCAATTTCGAAAGTCAAGTTTTTCGCTCGTTGCTACGCACCGTCAGCATAAGCAGCGAGCTTGGTTGGGTTCACCAAGCTCGAGGCAGCTTCAAACTCGCGCGCTTCAGTTGCCTGGCTCCCATCGTTGAAACTTTTCTGCCGGCGCCGAAGTGGACACGAAATTTCGCCGTGCGCTCGTAAAACGCTTCGCTCAAGGTTGATATATTCAGATTCGGGTGGCAATCAAAGCGAGTTAAACGGCGCTGCCTCGGCCGCGAAATGTTAACAAATTTCACCGGCGAAATTTCGTCTTTGGCACCGGAGCGCGCGCGGGTTTACGTGCACGCGCGGCACGCCGCGCTCTCTCCCATCCAAGCGGAATAGCGACTTTAGCCCCCCGGTTAGAATCAATAATACGCGCCCGCCTAGGAGATATGGTAATGTGCAGGCCGAAATCTAGATTCGGTTCAATTCAGCCTGGTGGAAAGTTTTACCGGCTAGTTCCACCGTTCATTACCACTTCGCAGATGCACGAACATTTCGGTCTCCTCTGATTCGTTCTCGTGCGCGCTCGTAATCGAAAAGTTTCGCCGCGGTGGTTACCGCCGCGTCCTTCGCTCTCGGCGGGGTCCACCTTGGTCACGCGTGAAAACTTGGTGAATTTCGAAAGAAACGCGAAATTTCTTCTTTTTCTATCTATCTTCGTCGTTGTAACACTCTCGTTTTTCCTTTTCCCATTGAAAAGTACAGAGAGAGAGAGAGAGAGAACACGCGATACGACATCGACGCTCGAGCATTGCAACACGTAATTATCGAGAGCTACGCGTGACATTACAAGGTCAGCGGAGCGTATAACCCTGTCTATCGATACTTAGTTGCAACCCATTTTCGAGTTAACTCCCTGACGTCAGCATCGATCGCGCGTTGAAAGCACGCTCCGGACGAGCGGACGCGATCTTGAAAGATCGATTGCGCAAACCTCGTTCCCCTCTCGATGTAAATTTGCAAATTTATAGATTATTTCGAGATACCTGAATCGATCGGAACGTCAGAATCCAAATGTATGAAATCGTTTTAAAATCGGTGGGGGGGGGGGAGTAACTCGTGCTAGAGAGTAATTGGGTGAACTATGTATATTGACCTTTCGACGATGATAAAGATCTATCGACACGTTCCGAGGACTCGGGTCGCGCGCGTCAGGTTAGAAATAAACGTGTCAGACGCGTCACGGTCGATCGGCAAACCGTAACGCGTTGAGAATTGAATGTTTGGGCCGCGATGCTGATGCTGATGCTGGTGTCAAGCGAAACTAAAACGGCGTTATCGAAACGGCGGGGGCGAATGGCGAGCGTGATATCCGCGACGTTATCAAAGTTTTCTCTCGCGATTGTGACAATGCATGAAACGATAAAACGCGCCGGGGCTGGCGGATGCATGCTCCGATTCGAGACCCGTTTACATGCCCGTATTACATCGATCTTTTTTCCGCAGAGTTTACGCGTGTAACACACGAAGGGGCAAGCGCAACACGCCACACGTATTAACGACAGAAGTTATCGCGTTGCGCGTCCAAACGATTTCTCTTCCTCCTCTGTTGCTGAGGATGGGGGCCACGTTGCTGGCACGTCCTGCCACGTCGAAAGCGCGCCGATGTCGCCGCTAGATTGTTCGCCTGTGAAACCGATGAAAAAAAAAAAAAAAAAGAGGAACAACGAAGGAGGAAATTTCCTTCTCTCTCTCTCTCTCTTTTATTTTTATCTGCAGCGTCGGCTGGCTGGCTAGTCGTAAACTTCGCGTCGAGCTTCGTTTTTCTGCTTTCGCCAAAGTGACCCGCCGCGCCGCGTCGAAAATTTCGACGATCGATCGTTTCGTGCTTGTGGTTCGCGCGCGCCGCAAGAAAGAGGCGGTTCGCGTGGTATAAATGTTCAAGTTACCATTCGAAGCACGCCGTTTTGAAAGTCAAACGAGCACGCTCGAAAGTTCGTTGAACCCCCCCTCCGTTCGTTCCACGGTCTAAACCCGTTTTCACGACCGCGTTGCGAGGGATTTAGTAACGAATATCTCTCGCTTAATGGTTCTTATATCACTGATTACGCCGGCTGTGGACCGCTTTTGCCCCGTTGGTAATCGAAGTTCGGGCTTTTCGCCAATTCTACCACCGACTCCTCCGCTGGACGTTATTCTCCTCTGGTACTGGAGGCGGCGGTCGCGCGCCAGTGCTCGCCTCTTCAGCACTTTAGCACTGCCGGTCCAATGAAACTTAATAAGGAACGAATCGTTTCTTTTTTTTTTCGGGACGTGCTCTCTTTAAACACGTGTTAAAATACCTGTTCTACATAGAAGATCGATCGCATTCTTATGCGAAACTCGTCAGGCTTAATTTATACCGTTTAACTTCTCCGCGAACTCGAACGAGCTCGACTATTACTGAACGATCAACCACCGATTCAACATTATCTTGAAATCGCTTCGAATCAATTGTTTTCCTTGTGATCTTACCTTTAC
The DNA here is from genome assembly GCA_032399605.1 of Melipona beecheii. NCBI lineage: Eukaryota > Metazoa > Arthropoda > Insecta > Hymenoptera > Apidae > Melipona > Melipona beecheii. The sequence goes on along the minus strand of JAUCMO010000088.1, from coordinate 7,719 downwards.
AATGATTGTGCACCGAGGGAGCAGAATTTGGCGAGATTTTCTCTCCCTTGGGTTTATGGTGATACGTAAGATTTATAAAACTAAAAGTCCAGAGGAGAGTTGTATGATACTGAGTTGCACCATACAACTCTCGTAGATCACAGTCTTCAAACAGTATTATATATATATATCTGATTTCTGAAATTTTTAAACCGGATTCCGACACTGCACGCGTTCGATTAGCAAACAAAAGAGCCGGAAAACCGCGGCGCACGGACCGTGTTTCCAACGTGATCGCGGTCGTACGAGCGGAAAACTCGAGTGCCACCAGCCATTAAGGGCGGATAATGCCCGAAGGGTTTTTGAAAAATCTGGCAACGATTGTCACGGTCGACTCGTGCCAGATTCTCTCTTCACCGGTGTGGATACTCGAGCGTGTGGAGAGCAGGAATCAATAGGCCTGGTATTGTAGCGTGGATTTGTAAGCCGCCGGCGGAAACCTTACGTATTCAACAGTGAGTCACACTTCCAGGAACGTATCCCACAGCCCTCTTCTCTCGCCTACAACAATGTTCCCGGCCATTGTTTCCCACCCTTGCCCAAAATCAAACGGTCCTGTTCTTCCCCCCGGTTCTGTGTCGAGCGTGCACAACCCCATTTTTTTTTTTTTTTCTTTTTTTTTTTTTCCCCCCCCCCTTAAAACGCAATCACCGTGATTTCCATTTAGACGTTCGTTTTCACCTCTTCCCGTTTGAGGGCACTAATGACTTCTGCGGTAATGGCTCCTCGCTGCAAACTTCCATTCAAAACTCTGCTCTGTGAATTGAGTTGAGCCTCTCGATCGTTCTTTTCTACACTTTCTTATTACGGTAAACGCCATTCGGCGTGTGTCAGCCGCGCCATACGATCTACTTCCTCTTCCTCTTCGTGTTTCTCTTCTTCTTCTTCTTTTTTTTTTTGGTAACCGAGCGACGATAGGCCGCCGTAATCTCTTTGATTTTCTGACACACCCGTTGAAAGATTGAGAATCGAAGCGTGTTAAGTAATTGAAACTTAATCGTCCGATGAGATTGAAAGATAGAGGCAGGGCAGGGTTTGAAGTGCTGTTACTCATACATACCCTGCGACTATGCATGAATCAGGCCAGCGATAAGATAGCACCGTGTTATTAAACACGATCGTAAACGGAATAAATATCAAAAGCGTAGTATCAGTTATCCGTCGTTTAGTGAATCAAACTGCGGCTTTCCTTGAAGTATGTAGAAATATGTAAAACAATCGACTCACTCGTCGATTTTATGTACTTCGAATGGTTACATGGTGGTGCCATGTTCAGATGTGAATGTTGTTCTCCGTTGTCAGAAATATTCTCTGCATTGCGTATCGTCGGTGTAGCTAGATGAAAGCCTCTTCTGGTTTCTTTAAAAAATCACTTTCTTCCGATCTTTAAAGTCACTCGGATCGTTCTTTGAACATGTTGAACCTCGAGCGAGAAGAGAGGCATCGGGAAGGAAAGAAGAAAGAAGAGAGATACCCAAGGTTCGCGCATGGAACAATCGCCGAACGTAACCGTGGCCTTGGCTGAAGCTCGAGCCACTTCCGGAAGAGGTTAATACCCGAAACGCATCGCTGACTCGGAGGGCTAGAGCGTGTCGTGAATGGTTCAAGTTTCTCTATGCTCCCGCGGAGCAACAACCTATTCCAGAACAATGCCTATTTATTTAGACACAGATGGTTGTGTTCATTAAGGGACCTGGAGGGATAATTTTTATGGTGGAAGTTAATGACGGCGCGGGAGGGGAAAAAAAAGTCCGTGGGTGGTCCCGGTCTGTAACGAGTAAAGCTTAATTGCTCGACAAAAGGTCGACGTATTCTTCCACGGGTAAATGAAACGTTGACGCTAGAGACCGTTCATTCGTAATAGCGTCGTGTAATTTGTATCGCAATCCTGGCAATTAACGTTGACGTAACGACCGAAAAAATGCAGTTCGATCGAATCTCGTGCTTCCTCTGTACTTCGAATCAGATGGGTTTTGAAACTTTTTTTTTTTTCTTGTTTTTCGCGAAATTGGTCTGCCAAAATTGGCCAGAAATTCCAGTCTCCGGTTGCACAAAGATTCGACCGATCGATAAAAAGATAGAAAGTTGGACCAAGCGTGATGACGGGGCCTGGAGGAGAGTCCAGGTCCCGTCCACGGTCGAACCGTATCGCGTTTGTCGGTCAATTAGAGCAGGTACCGTAGGTAACGTAGAGACGAACGTTTTGTCGGTGAACGTCCGCAGAGGGTCGTCGACCCAGGCCTTAGTCGTTTACGGCTTTAACGTTGGTTCTACACCGGTATCTGTGAACGTGGACAGACCCGCTCGCCGGGCTCTTTCTCTCGCTCCCATGTTCTTCCGACCTTGATCCGAAACTCGAAACCTGACTGAGCTCAGCTCGATTCTCATCCCTGTAACAGGGGAGGGTGTCGTCATCGAAACACACCGATTACCGTTGCCCTCGTGTGGAGATTTGCGCGACCAACAATTCAATCGGCCGGTTTCCTCCGACTCCTCGAACAGTTTAATCTCCGTCCAAAGCGATTGAGTTTTGCCCAGACTTCCACGGTAAATGCTCGCCGGGCATTGTCGAATAAATTAAGACGATGAGGACGAGCCTGACGTCATTTGTAATGCTTCGTACGCCTGCCACGTATCGTTGAAAATTCACGAATGGTAGCCAGGGCGTCTCCGTCTCCGACTGTGTCAGCCCGTGTCTCTTTCTGCATTCCTGTAACTATATAGAACCGAGTGGAAGACGGTTGCTACCATTTCATTAATAATTGAGCGTATTAAATCGATAAATCGTAAGAGGTATAATAGCACGAAAAGTACGTAAAATTACAACGAGCCACTCGCGCTCGTGCGTCTACCTCTGCGTGCTATATCTTGAACAGTGGCCGGCAGAGTGATTACCGACGAGTGCACGCAACCGTGAAAGAAAAACGAGTAAAATTACGCTTAACGAATACACGGATTTTTTCCCTCTTTCTGTTCTTCAGCAACTGTTCCGAAGCCAGCCCCAAGGAGCTACGCCGCAGCAGTTGCAGCTGTTGCAGCAGCAACAGCAGCAACAGCAGCAGCAGTATCTGGCTGCCTCGCAAGCACAGCAGCAACAGCAACAGCAACAACAGCAGAACTTTCCCACGGCGCCGTATACCGTGATCAGCGGACAGGAACCGTACGTCGGGGCATTGATAGCCGGTGCGCCTCCTCCAGTGGTGCCACAGTATTATGGAGTCGCGCCGCGGGCTTATCCAGCCGGATTGCCCGCAGGCACCTCCTCAAAAGCTGCCGCCCCCGCCGCCACCCAGGCGACCGCTGACACCATCCTCGGCTGCAGCAGCGGCAGCTGCCGCTCAAGACACTGCAAATAATTTGGCCCAGACTGTAAGCAAGCTAATAATTAGTCCGCTTTCCAATGGGGCACTCGGATCAGTCGCATGTGTTTAGAAATAAATCCTATTGTCGCGACGCAGTTTCAGCTATTGCTGAAATATATGTATCGCCTCGCGCCGTGTTGTGCAAAGTCTGTATTTCGTCTGTATTTCTCGCCTGTTGAACGTTTCTCGATTAAGATTGGCCGTGGGATTAAATATAAACTTCGGGCAACAATTTGCCAGCTCATTAACGTCCCTACGTTTCTGTGTCAGCCACAATGGAGGCTACAAATTTCAGAATTTATTTCTAGAATACTAGGCTTTCTGAACTACCACAAGTATTTTCCTGGTGGATACCGATACACGATGGTGTCCTGACTTTTATCCGAATGTTTCGACAGGTTCAGGGACAGTATCAGGTGATCCCGGCGTATTACGATCAGAATGGATCCATCGTGATGGGCGGAGTACGGGGATTGAGTTCAGCGGCGACTCCCATGAGATTAGTCAGTCCGGCACCTGTTTTGGTAAAATAGAGCCCGTCACAGCCACCACCGGACCACCAGCTCCACCACCGCCGAGTCTATATTCGCAACCAACCCCTACGTCCCACAGCAACGCAACGCCCGGTGAATGTTTGGGTAAGAAAGACACATGCAGTCGTAGAGATTGTAATTAATTATATCCGAACTGTTTATCGGTATTGTAGATATGTGTTATTTCTTTTTTTTTTTTTTTTTCTCCCGACATATATTGATTCTGTCCTACGTGACATATATATATGTATATATATATATATACACACACACACATATACACATACATCTGTATACATATTATGTATAATCTATACATATGCATGGCACATGATTAAATATGTCGACGAATTAAAAAAAAAAAAGATACATATAGATATATATATATATATATATACATATATTTATACATATATATTAACGTCGAATAACTTGTTTGTTATTTGTACATACGTGTACAATACTCCACGTATTATTATTAACCTCGTGACTAAAAAATGTTTAGTAAGAACTCGTTGTCGATACCGGAAGCGTGCGTGTGTATGTGTTGAACGGTGTACCGCCAGGGCTTATAGACGGTATAAGGTCGGTAAGGTACGGCAAATTAATTGATAACCAAGAGCGTGGGGTTGCGGGCTTTTGGTGCAGGTCTGGCGGCGTGCAGTGCAGCAGCAGTGGTTGCACAGGCTCAAGCAGTCGCGGTACAGCAGGCACAGCAGCAAGGATCAGGACTAGCCGCAGGTTTAGCGGCACTAGGATATGGCGGCTCCCCTCTGGGAGCGTTGGGTTCGCCCGCTCAGCTTCAGAGCACAGGTACACATTCGTAGCCAACAACACGAAAAAGCCAACACGAAATCTTTCAACGACGGATGTTTCAGTTTCAGGCATCGACTGTGTCCTCGTTTTCTTTGTATATATAACGGCCGCATATGTTTGCATGCTTTTGTAAGAGTCTTATCGTTTGTTTTTTTTGACACACCATTGTCATTTTAAACGTGTGTCCTCCTAGTGACGTTTTTTTTTTCCCCCCTTTCTTTTTTTTGTATTTAAAACCGAGAAGAGATATCTCTCGAAAATCGTGATGCGTCTTGCGTCTCTCGGCGAGATTCCGCTTTTTTTTGAAAATCTTGCGTCTTTGCTGCCTGTTCCGCAGGTTCTAGGCCTTGGCGCTTCATCAACTGCACGAAGAGACCATTCGATAGAAAACACGTCTGCTTTTTAGCCCTAGCTTGGAATACAGTCGCGCAAAGTGGCCTCCAGAGTTACGGAGCTCTAGGTGAGTATACTGATCCGCTGCTCTCTGTGCGTCGTATACGTAATACTCGTTAAATACAGTTGCTTACTTAGTTGCTGGATCTTATTTCAGCAGGCAACGGTAACGGCATCGCTGCCCATTAGGATTATCCCAACACCGCCGCCAACTTTTGGGTTCTTTAGGGCGACTCGTCGGTGGTCCCAGTCGAGTATCCGCTGCTCCCGGCGCCGAAGCCAAGTTCCGTGCTTAGCGCGGTACCGGCATTAACAGCGAACGGGGTTTTCGGTTCAAGTAGTTCTCTTTCCCGAACTTGGTGGGCAAAATCCTGGCCGCGGTACGTTTGACCAGTATCGGAGACAAAAACGCTGGCGGACGGTCCCGCTTGTTGGAGGACTTTAGAAATAATCGGTACGTGCTTCCGATCTTATCACTCGAGAACACACGTATCGCGTTGCCTCGCGGCGCAGCATGTTACGAGCGTATTCTCATGTGCTTTAGATTCCCGAGCTTCAGCTGTGATCTGGCCAATCACATAGTCGAATTCAGTCAAGATCAGCACGGCTCCCCGTTTTATTCAGCAGAAATTAGAACGTGCCTCCGTCAGCGAGAAGCAGCCGTGTTCCCAAGAGATCCTTACTTCTGCTTATTCATTGATGACCGATGTTTTCGGAAATTATGTTATTCAAAAAGTTCTTTGAGTTTATACGCCGGAACAAAAATCCACCCCTTGCCCAAAAAGTAATTATGACGCTTAATGGTATTAGTTGTGAATCAGTTATGGATATTCTGAATGATGATTACCTTTATGTGTGTCAACTGATTTTCACTGATCGAAAATAAAATTGTACCTGAATTGTTCAAATAAATGATTTAGAGAAGACTTTTTTGGACTTTTTGACAGTTTTTTTAATTAATTGTGTTTTTGGTGTTAGGTTCGAGGACACGTACTGCCCTTGGCACTGCAGATGTACGGTTGTAGAGTGATTCAGAAAGCTCTCGAATCGATCGGACCGGAACAACAGCAAGAAATCGTCCGAGAGTTGACGGGCCACGTATTGAAATGCGTTAAAGATCAAAATGGAAATCATGTTGTACAAAAGTGTATCGAATGCGTGGAGCCACGAGCACCGCAGTTCGTAATCGGGGCTTTCGCTGGCCAGGTGTATTCCTTGAGTACTCATCCTTATGGATGCAGAGTGATCCAACGTATTCTCCGAGCACTGTACCCCTGAACAAACTCAGGGGGCATTCTTCAAAAATTACATGTTGCTACTAGTCAGCTCATTCAAGATCAGTATGGTAATTACGTGATCCAGCATGTGCTCGGTAGGTATCGTTACTTGGAAATACATTCAACGCTTCCTTTCCTATAAAGTAGCTCATTTGAATGTATTTGTTTTAAAGAACATGGAAAGCCGGAAGATAAAGCACAAAGGATTAGCAGCGTGTTAGGGGTAAAGTACTTACTCTTTCTCAACATAAATTTGCAAAGCAACGTCGTTGAAAATGTGTGACCCATGCCACAAGGCAAAAAGAGCGTGCTGTACTCATTGAAGAAGTATGCGGATTTAACGACAAGTAAAAGTTTCGCAACGTACATGAAACTTCAGCATTTGACAAGATTTATTTCCCACGTTTCTCTTTGTTGTAATTTTTATTGTTATAATGCGCTTGTATTGTATGTTACCAATTGCACTGTTGTACTTGTTACATGAATAGCGCATTAAACGTCATGATGAAGGATCAGTATGCCAACTACGTTGTTCAGAAATGATCGGATGTAGCAGAACCTGCACAACGGAAAGTATTGATGCACAAGATCCGCCTTACATTTTAGGTAGAAGCTTTGCGCACACCTACGGCTAGCACATCATTGTCGTTAGAGAAAATTCTTCATGAAACTGCATCCGCAATGGGGTGGCAACACCTGCTGGTGGTTCGAGTGGCGGAGGTGATCTTGGTCCGATCGACCGCCCAAGGTTTCGCCGCTGGTCCAGTATCTACGCCAGCTCAGCAACCAACGCAGTCTTATAAGCGTACGATTTCGAAACAGTAACAACTTGAGGATCTTCGTACGTTTGGCGGAAATACGTACCAAGACCTACGTAATGATTTGATGCAACGTATCGCCATTGAATTTTTAATGGACGAGAAAAAGGAAAAAGAATGCATTTTCGATGGTGTCAGTTCAAATACGTTGTCTTTTCTTGAAGCTAAAGTTGAAAGAAAGAGAAAGAAAAAGAAAGAAAAAGATGCGCGAATCCATTTTAAAAATGAAAAGGAATTACCAAGACGATTTTTCTTATGTGCAAACTCATGTAGAGAGAGACATTACCAATTTGTACAGAGTCACAAGAATAGACAACAGTAAGAAATTACGACACGAGGAGAACAAATTCTAAGATCCAGAAGTGTATGTCCAGGAAAAATCAACTTCTAGAGCAGCGATTAGAAATGCAACGCATCTAGTAGTAATCCAATGTGCTGCGAGTAATATATCCATAGTCACCTTTACATTAAAATGTCAGCT
>JAUCMO010000087.1:0-15496 GCA_032399605.1 Melipona beecheii | reverse complement strand
CGTTCGGTTACGTATTGCTGGCGTCTGCTTATCAAGCTTTGTCCAGAGGGTTCCAAGTGGTTATAAAGTGCACAAAAATTTTTTTAATAATACCGAGCATAATTTACTCTGTACTATAATTCATTAAAGATGGTAAAAGAATTTATTAAAGATTGAAATAGAATAAATACGATATTAAATATTTTAAAGCGTTTTAAGACTTTTTTGAACGGCAGTGTATTGTCAATCTATTATTTTTACCTGTTATACATTTATATTTTTGTCGTAATCTTTTACTTTTACTTTTATTAATAGAATAGGGAAATTCTGCAGAAGAAGTGAGCGGATATTGTCCAAGTTTTTCAATGCTGATAGAATAGTGAAATACTTATCAATCATATAAATATATATCGTATATATTTATAAAATATCGGATAATGAGAGAAATTTTTTAAATTTCTAAAAATCCACTAAACGTGTTGTCTTTTTGTAAAACGAGAGGAAACTGGACTCCTTCTGAACGTAACGGTACCAACATATTTAACTAACCATCCCCGATCGTTTCCGCAGTCTTCGCCCGATCGTTTCGTCGCATCTTCAAAGTCTCGATATCGCGAGAATATCTTCCCACGGGAATCAGCTAGCGATGTGTCGCGGTACGTGGCGGTTTACTCTTTTGTTCGTAAACGACAGGAACAAGCGCCGGCGTCGTACATGCAAGAAAGTGTCGTAAAAACGCACGAGACTGATCCTGCGAAGAACAGGTCTGAATTTTTGGTTGGTCGTGCCGTTCCTCCGAATCGCTGCTATAAACGATCCGGAAATTCTCGAGTGGCAAAGAACCACCACTGTGACGCAAAAAGTGCTCTTGCCGTCGTCGCGAGAAGAAAAAAGGAAAAGAGCGACGATCGAATGACCGATTGTGCTTTTTTCTCTCTTTTCTCTATAATTACCGTCTGCGCTTACGTTATCACATTCGTTGTAGTATAATCAGATACATTTTCGACATTCGAGTAATGGGATTTTATTAGTCGATTAAATTAATTGCCGACAATTTTTTTTCATCGTAATTGTTATCTTTTCAATTATTAATTTCTCAAATTGTGAGCGTCAGTCGAATTAAAATGAAAGATTTTAATCGATTAGATCATAATTTTTTACATTAATGCTATTTTTTATTATTAAAAGAAAAGTTGCTAACGAGATATTTTTATAGTCAACTTGCTACAATCTCATCATGGAAAACATTAAAAAACATTGTTTTTTCTTTTTTGTCAGATAACTAAATATACAATATTCCTGACTTTTTGATAATGATTAGACTACGGATTTTTAAATCTTAAATCCGAACATAAATAGAATCTTACTTACTTTTCATTTTACCAAACATAACAACAGAGTGTATTCTACTTTCGATATTTTATATATTTTTGCGAACACACATTATGTACATTATGACTGAATGCATAGAAATAATGATGATCTCGCTCAAAGATTTGACGAACAAATGAAGAACTGATCTCCCAATACACAGTTTCTTCCACGTTACGTTATTCGCTTTTTAAATCAGAGACGACAGGAGATAAGAGACCGTGAGAGAAAGACAAATGGTCCTCCGATCGCGTTAATTGTTAATTAATGTGTCCGAAGACAGGCCAGAAATCGTAAATTTGAGCCCTTAAAAACGAATGAAGCCATCAACAGCGTTGCTCGCTTTAACTTCATTGCAATTTCACAGAGTTGCAGTGTTAATGTACACATTCCAAGCAAAAGACCGGATCGACGTTATCTTTACAAAGGCACACCCGCCATCATTTCCGCTTTAACGATTAAATTTGGACCCCGAACTCCCGCGTTTTTCCTGCGTTTTTATTTTCCTCGGCTTCGTTTCCTTTTTCCTCTCGTTCTTTGACATTCCAATCACCGGCCACCGGCCTCTGTTATAACAAACAGGTCTATGGTATTTTTAATTGGCCAAAGACGGCTTTTTAACGAAGGGTGCTTGCATTCGTGAGGGACACACTGTTGCCATCGGTTGGCCCAAAACCGTATGAAACATCGGAACGTTCGAAACTGGTTACGATCGAATTCTTTTGCCGGAGGAAAACTACCGAGAACAAACTGCACCGTTTCGACGATATTTATTAACTTTTATTCCTTTGCCTTGCAGCAAACCTTCTTCCCTTACGATCGTTAGAACCTTTCGTTTCGGGTGCAATAAACTTTCTTGAATTTTAAACAACTCCCGAGCGTTAATTAAATACGTTAATTAAATTCTCGATGTCGGCGTAAGGTCGTATTCTGTAAAATTCTAACATTTCTAAGAATAAAAATGGAAAGGGAAAAACACTATATTTTACACACTTTTCACACTTTCTCATACGTTCTGTGTAATTTCGTTAAGTTCACTTGATGCTAAAGTTTCCTACAGATGTAAACAATTCAGTATAAAAATCATCTTCCCAATTTTCGACAAGACGTTTAATCGAAAGAATTGTCGCTGCTAAATGAAAATGCTGATCGGCCTTTCTATTCTCGCAAAATATCTTCAAATGATGAAAATAAGACGAATATCGTCGATAAGGAAATTTTTAATAATATCACAGAATTAAAAATCTATCCACTTTGTCGTTCAATTGTGTGTATGAATTTCTGCCGATTGAATCCACTTATGTCGGAATATGAATTTCCTGGACGAGGAATCATATGTTGCCTGAAGAATCTGTTGCGAAGGTCAGTTGTAGGAACTGTTCGGATAAATGGATTTCTACTGTACTACGAATCACACTTGCAGGCTCCACGGTTTCTAACTCTCGCATCGGAAGATTCCTCGCCAAAGTTCAATCTATCAATATCTGTTTCAGAGTGGTCAACATCACTTTACATATCCATTGCGTACGTTTCAACGGTTATTTCGTGATATGCACATTACAGTTATCAATTCTCTCGTCTTATAATATCTCGTATTATAATGGCAAGAGTTGGAGTTTCGACTCGAGAGAGAGAGAGAACAAATTGCGATCCCACGAATTTGAAATCTAATTTTTTTCAATTGAACTGACAAGTAAAAAATTATATATAGAGTTTCGACACTTTATATCTGAAATACTGTTTAAATTATTACAAATGAGCAGTGATATCCAAAAAAGATTGAAAATTCTAATTCTGATGTGAAACCAAATATTCCTAAATAAGAATAAAAGCAATAAATTTTGTATGAAAATAACTTATTAGCATGTAAAATGGATTAGAAACATCTCTTTTCTGAATCATTTTGATCCCAGTATGTACAACGTAAAAATAAATTAATTACTTTAACAAAATGCTACAAAAGGAAGAAAATTCAACGTAACGAAAAAAAAAAAAATGAATTTGGCAATTAATGTTTTACATCCAAGTTTGAAAAATCACTACATTATAACTTCGTATGCTTTACTTATGAATCACATATCATAAAAAGATTATTATTTATATTCATAAATTACATTTAATTATAATTATAATTTATATAACGTTATATAATGCTGAATTATAAGAATTCATGTACAATCTGTATGTACATGAAAGCATATTTTCGAATTTATCACAAATTTTCAATTACCTACTCCCATCAGTACAGAATGCTTTAAAATTTAACCTAACAGAAAAGCAAAAAACATCTGGAAGCAGTAACTTGGAATATTCGATAATTATTCAAGGGAGCAGCTCGACAATTACCAAACGAGAGGAACATAATCGTGAAAAGTAATGGCTGATTATGCAGTCGATTATTCAACAATAAATGCGAGAAAAATTTTTACGTATTAAAATTATACAGATACCTACGAAGGTTACTACTGTGGAATGATGTAATATTTTGTATTTAATACTATTATTTGTGGAAGTTCTCCGTTGCTTGCGTCGATTAGATCACCATATCCGCTTATTAACTTAATAGTAGTGGGTTCAGCCGAAAAATTTCTATGCCAGCTTTTCTTATGTTTTTTAAAGCTCGCATCTCATGGTAATGTTATGATGTAATTTCACGCGTCTGTTATTAGACGCGTGTGTGATGCCCATTATTCAAGGAGGCCAAGAAACTCGGCGGAAGCACAAACGAGAGGTCTGAAACGTGCGAAGAAACCCTGTTCTCTCTAGATCGCAATCAATTGGGCACGAGCGAAAATTGTGGTATTTGCGGGCTCAAATGTTGTTAAAGTGATTTAAAAAATGCTCGATAGCGATGTTTTTTTTTTTCACCGATCCAAGCTATATCGATTAACGAAACTGAAGAGGAATTACCTGATCGTATCATTACAAATCGCGGAATAAACTTGTCCCTACGATAAGTAGAAATCGTGAAGCACGAGAGGATGAATGATGTAAAAAATGTCTTTGATCCTCTCCGAATGATAAATGATCTCCAGAAATTTTCAGGACACCTCTAAATGTAGACTTACGTAAGAAAATCATCATTCATGGTGATTGATAATAAAGTTTCAATATTTTTATTATAACTTATTATCGTTAATATTATTTTTACATAAATCTCGCATGTGTGATTTATAGTAAATTTCTCTTTCTTTGAAATAGTTAATAATTGATAAATTTAAATTTCGGTGAAACAACATGCACGAATCTAACAATATATAGGATGAGGTATCTAAAACAGACCTTGATTGTAATAAAATTGGTATTGGTGTAATAAAAAAAAATGCTTGAGATCGAATGCACACAATCTGATGTTAATAGTAATTTTCTATAATCTAACTATTTTCTAATAGTAAGTAGATTTTCCTTTAATTTCTTATGCATTAGTAAACGAACCTCAGCATTCTGTATGGAAACGTATTAACCTGTTTATATTGAAAATTATAGATTGGTATATTTTAATTTTAATTTCGTAAAATCTATCGTACGAATGACAAGGCAAGACAAGGTTGGCATGTTGCCCTTTAATACAATAAATTTTACAAAATTAAAGTTGGAATATCTTAATTAATCTGATAGATAAATAAATATTTTTTCATAGAAAATGTCGAGATGAACTCATTCATGCATTAATGTAATACAATTACACGATTCTATTAAGGAAAAAGCGAAGTTGATCCGTTAAAAAACTATTAACATCGGATTATTTGCCCCTCACACCAACTAACAATAAGTGTTTAACTTGTAGTTAATAAATTGTAATTCAACTTTGTTCAAACGCTTCAATTTCGAGTCACGTGAAATGTTGAAAATGTTTCCAATAGCCTTTAAGTATATAGACGGTCGTGGAGATTAGAAGCTTCGAGTAGCAACGAGAGAAGAAGCTTCTGCGTGAGAAAGAAAATTACGAGAGTAAAAACGCTCTCCTGGATGGCGAACGTTAAGATGCAGCGTAAACCGGTCAATCGATCCAGAGGCACGAATAGATACGTATAGATAACGTAGAGCCGATGGTAAGTTGAGTACCGTATTTTACGATAATTAACGGATTCCCCAAAGACAACGCGTTTTCGAGACGTGTATCCTAAAGCAACAATTTCTTTTTTTTCTTTTTTGTTGCCGGCGGAGACCATTGCAATTCCCGCGGCGCAGTTCGCGTGCATCGCATTCCGGAAAAGTGAAAAAACAGCCTTGTCCAATTTATGTGCGTGAACTAGCGCGTGCCTTCCGGTCAGCGTCTAGTTTTTCTGTCATTTCTTCCCTTCTTTGGTCTATCGAGGTGTTATCCAGCCATTTATGCAGTCGAAGGAATAAATAACTCTTAATTCGCAATAATATACAACGTGGTATCGCACATTGTTGTTTGTAATAGCAATTATTATTTGTTAAATTCTATCTTATACGTCGCTTGAATCATAATTGGTTTTAAGTTTATATCATGTATCAGTTATTGAGTTTATATCACAATAATTTACATTTAATGCGAAAATTTACGCGTAAATAGTTTTTTGAATATTTTTAAAATTATTTATTCTGAAGGTTCACAGATAATGTCGATCAATTATACTTTGGTCAATGACCTTCTTCCATCGATTTGGTAACTGAAAGTTTCCTCTCTTGTAGAAGTTTGGTGTTTTCTTTGAAAAAAAAGTAATTTAAATGATTTTTGACAGAGTCAAAATAGAGAATTCTGATAGTGTTATATCTGGACTGCGTAATGGGTTCACCGAAACATATTAAATAAAAAAAAATTTGGTATTTCTATCTTCTTACATTTTAAGGATAATAATTGCTGATTGTGTCATTACATGTAACAAAAATCAAATGTTGTAAATCTTTAGTAGACCCCAATTGGCCTCTGGTAAAAATTATCATTTAAAATTACTGTACCTGATTGTTAGAGAAATTAACACTTTTATTTGTGTAATAGATACACCTATGTCTACAGAGAGGAAACACGCTTTCTGCGAAAGCTTTTAATATTTCATAACTTTACAGGATGAAAAGTGAGAGAAAGAGAACGTAACCTTAACTTAATAATTTTATACGCTGTTGAAAGTTTAATTGTTAACAAATATCAAGAACCAGTATCGCAATATTTCACTGCCATTGTTCGATTAATTTGTATTATGAAATTCTATTCTTTAATATTAGAACATTATGAAAAGGAATTTATTATAATATTTTATTTTATTATATTTCACAATTATATCTTTCAGTTAAATTTTATGAAATTTCAAGATATTTAAGTGTATATAATGTCACTTAATTATTGCCTGATCTTAGAAAGTAAGGATAACCAGTCCATTAATGTCAGCTAAAATATTTCTTTACGTTTTAAATACTTATCAACACTCAGATAACTTTTCTGTTTAAAATTCGACGAATTAGGACTGTTTCAATGACAAAGTATCTGAGAAAATGAAGAAGGTCTCATTCTTCAATTTTATAAAGTAATAAAAAATTATGTAGAAAGTGTGTTGCATATAGAATGGGAAGAAAGAGAATAAATATTTGGTAGCACTAGATATGCCTAATTATCTTCCAAATTTCAAAACTAATTATTAATAATCAAAATGAAATTTTTAATAAATTATTAATAAATTATTATTTAATAAAAATAAAATTTTTAATAATTAATGATAAAATAAAATTTTAATTAATATCAAGATTTAAGATTCCTAGTTAAGATTCCTTTCATTGCTATTGATACTATATCAATTATAAAAAAAGTCTATTTTACTTGAGCCCTTACTTTAGATAATCTTTATTCACACAGATATAATAGTGCACATGCACATCATTGAAATTTAATATAAATAGCTCGTGGGGAATGAAAAGAGCAATCGTCGATTATCAATTATATTTCGACGTGTACGTGAGCAGGCATCGCGTGTGTACCGGCAGTCTTTCAAGAGAGCTTCACCGAGAGGATGCGTCTTCTCTTTTGTATTTCACACAATCGACTTTCCAAGAAGTGGTCGCGATCGTAGCTACGCCTATTCGACGTCTTCCTTTAACCACTTCAATTAACGCCGGCTGTGCAAGTTGATTTATCTGTCGGCACGAACTGCGGTACAACGTGAACGCAGGCTTGGCCAGGATTACTCCTTCTCTCTATAAAAGTTATCGAGTTGTGGCTAAATACAGCTGAACAACATCGTAACAACGACCAATTAATTAATATTTATATTCATTTCGCGCGAACCGTGACGCTTCCTTCATCGTGCCACTTCCATTAAAAAGTAAAACGCGCATCTCTTGTGCTTGTTTTTGGTTCGTTTTGCAAAAACCGGCAACGAAGAAGCAAAGTTTTTCGAGTTATCTTTGTTCCACTTTGATCGAAATTATATTATTATTTATATTAAAAAGATAATAACAATTTGATACATTGGATATATTCGTTTCTTTCGATTTCGACAACTGTGTACAATACAAGAGCTACCAAAGACTGATCTTGCACCAAAGAAATGGACCAAGAAAAAGACTTATAACACTTTGAAAGATTTATAATAGAAAGCACGAGCTTCTTTTTATATATTTCACGAAAGATCATTTGAATCCCTAAAAGCGCACCGATCTGTAAAATATTACGAGCTGAATATTATTTTGATCGGTAATTTCAGTGTTAATAAATATCCGAGAATAAATCTTGTACGGCTCCCAACTATTAAATTAGACTTGCACGTGAAAACTTCTTTTTCGTAGAGATTGTTTATAATTTCAAAAACTACTCTAAAGATCACCGATTTATAATCTATAAAGTCTGCCAAACACTTCTTTTCTTCTGCTTCGAATTAATTCTTGACAAATGTAAGCAGACTTCTGTGACTGGCTATATTATCGTACATAGTAATTACGCGGTTCTTTTGTACGTCCGCGTGAAACGCGCGGAGGAAGCCAGCCACTATTCGTATTGATCATCGCGGCGTGACGAGCGCGATCCATCGCGCGATCCTCGGTTCCACGCCCTGTTTCAGCCCTCTTCCTTCGCCGTGCCAGCGAAAAGAATGTTTTCAGAAGGATATAAACACGAAGATCGTCTAGCGGATGCCACGAGGGATATCGCGGGAATCGATTCCAAGCACGGTGGAATTTTGCTAGCGTTCTGAAACGGTTGGCCAGAATCGATCTACGAGGTGAGTAAATCGAACGGATTTATATGGAAATTGCGTGTGAAATCGTAAATTTCTGGGAAGAAACTAACTGAGAAAATAACCTGTCGAGAGGAAATATGGAAGAGATTTGAACATTTTTTTCTTTGATGTCAGAACAACCAGAATCGTCAAAGGGACAAAATCTGTTTTTCATGAAATAAAGAAACATACATATGCGAATCCTCATTATCCGAATACTTTAATATTCGAATGTTCTACGATACCATTTGTACGTTTTGTTATCCGAACAGAATATTTAGTAAGATGTTTAAAAGTAATAAATACCTTTTCTCGTACTAAACTGATTTATATTTTTCATATTTGTAAGAAGAATGTCTTTACATACAATATTGACTGTGTAACAAATGAAAGTTTTGCTAATTCGTATTTTTGGGAATATAGTTAACAGAATACAAATTCAATTGAAAATTGCTGAGAAAGTAAGGTAATTTAGCAATTAAAAAATATATAACATGTTTAAAAATTGAAATAAATTAATGGGATTAATCCTATTTCAAGAAGAAGTTGGACCAAATTAAATATGAAAAATTCAATAATGAAAAATCAAATTAAAGAAAAATTTGAAATATAGTCTTTGTTATACATATATTGAGAAATATTTATGTATATTTTTTCCTCGACATATATCTACGTAATTTATGCCAAAAGTTTTTAGCTTAAATATGTAGAATCTTTGAAAGATATTGATTTTTATGGAAATTGTACATTTTCGAAGCCTGATTTTCATACAAAACCAAAAAGAATTTTTAATATTTCGCAAAATCTAATATACATACGTACAACCTAAATAAATAAATGTTACATGAAATTAAAAATCTTTGAATTTTTCTTTATTTAAACCATGTGCTCGTAGTCTACGCCGTAAATTGATCACTTAATGTGGTTCTGCAATTCCAACCTAATCATCTTGTTAAAAAAAAAAGAAACTTGAATAAACAAAGGAGAGTAGAAAAAAGTAGGAAACAAATAGAAAAATATAAATTTTTCTTCAAATTTGTATAATAAAGATTTTATTATCTATTAATTTCATTTCTCGTGCAAGAAAGAGAATTATTAATTTCACGTATGTCATCTCCACTTATACTTGTAACTTAACATCAAAAAAGTGGCAGTTCTATCAATCCATAATAAAATTCCATTAACTAAACATTTTCGCCTTCCCATTAATTCGGATGTGAGAAACTCCACTGCGCTACATAGCCTTCGTTCATTCACCATTTCGAGAGCAGATTCTCTGCCTCAATGAAAATGAAATTCACCGGGCAAATAAGATCTTTCTTGCTGCATGCCGCGTTGTAACGACTCAGAATGGCTGTTTGGAAAAATTTGCAATTATGATCGTCGGAAGAGACTATAGATGTTCAGCCTCCATAGATAAAAAGGTGTGGAAGGAGCGCGGAAAAACTTTCCGTTTCAGTCGATCTTCTTCATGTAAATTTATGCGTTATTATATCCGGGATGCACGAACGTGTACGTTAATTAGAAAACGAAAGGGTTTGCCCAAGGAACGATAGAGAATCGGAAGGGAGGGTTTCTCCACCTCTCAGGTAGGTGGAAACAATGTAGATCAGAGAAAAAAGGAACGTCGATGAGCGTGTAATAAGAAAACAACGGCAGAAGCGTATCACGACGATCATAACGCGGAAGAAGCTTGTTCGCGTGTACTTTCTGGAATACATTGTGCACCTTCCGTGGAACGGAACGTTGAAAACTGAAGAGATCTCCATTCTTGTAAGTAAATAAATGATAGAATGAATTTTTTATTCCATTGCAAACCAAAGACTATCTCTATAAAAAGAATTGCAAACTTTGCAATAGAGATACTACGATTATCGATAATCTGCTGAATATCATCACAGGTTACTGGTCAAAAACGGTGTTCAAATATTTAGATTATACAGGAATATATGCATAGGAATAAATAATTTTAGACAAAGAAGAGATCATATAATGGTGGTCAATAAATTTAATTTGATAATTTCTTGTTTCATTGACGACTAGTGTATTGAAATATTATCAGCACGGTAGTTTGGATTTTTTTTTAAGTATTTTTTAAAGTCCTATTTGTGAAAGATTCAGGATTCAATTATTTCGATACTGCGTACTTTACCACATATTTTGTACAGTTTCTTTTTTATTCATCTTTTTTAACTGAATCTGATTGCTCTTATTTAATCTACACTGCGTTAATTTTTATATTAATTGTGTCAATTGTATCAATGTGTTAATTCTGTGTACATTAATTTCTACATAAATCATAAATCGAACACTTTTCTTATTTCTTATATAGAAGAATAACGAGAATAAAATTGTTAGAATTGTTTACACGGTAGAATTCTATAGTCTACAACTTGTTCAATTATTGGGTAAGTTAATTTTTATACTGTAAATTAATTTGTCAAAATTAACTAATAACAAACGAAAACCTAGACTAACTCCACACGCAAGCATTGGAAAAAAAATAATACACAGTTATTCGTTAAAGTCACTAAATTATAATCACAGAGTATATTTGACCTCTTATCTAAGGTGTAACCTTTTATCTGGGGATCGTATGAATTCATGATTGACTACAATTAAATCCCATCATATAAGTCTCACTGTTGTCAGTTAAATATTGGAAATATAAATAGTGCAAATATGAATTATATGTGTACAGTAACTCTCAGGAATATTTGAACACTTACACAGAGAATTTTTATTATTATATTATGAACGCTATATTATAAGGCTAATAAGCTATACTGCAAACATATATTTATAATTTGTAGAGAACCAGTTCACCAACTAATTTATTCTAATATAAATAATCATCTTCAGATTGAATTTTTATGGAAATGTATATTTGAATGGACAGAAAAGAACTTATGTAGTTCTACAGAATTATAACTACATAAGTACTTTTGTACGTATGTTATATTACATATATTGTGGATTTTTGCATCTTGAAATTTTACACAAACGAATAAAATCGACACTCTAATTATCTTAAACATACAGTAGTAGACAATAAATTTACTAAATATTACGATTTATCAATAGATTATATCACCTCTGCAATATTTCAAACAATAATATAATAATTTTTGCCTCATTGCGCTAATAAAATTTTCAAAAGTTTTGATTAACACACAATCATAAAAATTTCCTGTAAATATTATCTCAAAAATTTCTTTCGTTTTATTAATAGATAATGAACGTACAGTATTTTATATTACGTTATTGAATTATGTATTTTAAGACGACTATAGTTGAATCAATTATTTAATAAAAAAATCTCGTCTTGTGTCGGATCTTGTATATTCATTTTTGCACGCAATGAATCATTCTTTCAGAAGTGTACTATATTTCTTTCTGTCTCAAGGACAAAAAAAAAATATTGTTTATTTATTGTTTGTTGTATGAAATGAGAAACGAGTTCACTAAGCAAGCAGGTTCATTAAGATGCAACAGAAATGCTTTCTGTGACACGTTTAAGGAGATAACGGTATCAATTAAGCGATAACGGTATCAATTAAGTATTGCAATTAAGTATGCAGTAGCCTAGCGAGAATGAAACAGTCCGACAAGCGTGTGTACGTCACGAGTTTTTGCAAGTTGAGTTTGCGTTGCACTTGAATTCTTTTACCCGGTGGATATTTACACCTGCAACCTGTTACTCCAGTTAAGGCAGCTCGAGAACACTTTTTGCGCCTTATTTTTTGCACACTTGTATGTACGGGAGATTGAAACGCGTTTATTTGATCATGGTGCGAGATGAAACCTGTTTTTTTAACTATTTTTCACTTTACATAGGTCTGTATGTATATATTTCACTACCTTATGTAGGTTTGTTCAATCAAAAACTTGATTCAAATTATTTGGAGGAATTTGCAACATATACGGATTAAAAATATCAGACAGTACAAAATAAAAAATAAAAAATAATTGATTTCTTCATTGTTTGGTATGTCGTTTATTATTTTATACGTAAAACAGAAAAGTTTATGGGGCATTGTGAGACATCATTGTAATCTGTCTATTGTTATATACTGTATATACGGTATATTGTATTTATATACTGTATTATATACTGTATATTGTTATGTGAGATTAATCTATTCTAAAATATATTTCAAACTTATTGTTCTCGAACATTTTGATTTTGTAAAAATGTGATATATTTTCGCATTAATAATTTATTTGTTTTGTTTTTTGACAAATATAACAAAAATCAAAAGAACAAGATCCGAGGAAACTCTATTGATGTTCTAATAATCATTTTGTTCAAAATGTTTATCTTTATAATTATTTTATAATATTTCCACTTTACAGTTTTATACAGAACCTAACCTAACTAAAGTTTTATACTTTAAACCTACGCACTGCGTGTTTTGTGTGCATCTGCGCGCATGCGTGTAATTTTTTCGTAAATCCCAGCGTCAATTTTTCTAAATCAAACAATTTCAATTCGGATCGCGATATTAATGAAACCACGAAGTTGCCGGGTATAATCGATTCACTGGCGTTTCCAAGCGGAATTGAATTTTCTCACCGGAACTGATGACAGATTAGAGAAAAATCGTGGGACATTTTATTGTATCGTGGTTGATAGATATAGCGGTACTCCTGCTGAACGTCAGAAAGTAATTGGAGACACGTTAATGAGACACGTGTTCCATGGATGTTTATCGACCAAATAGGAGTAGTAACAGTGCAACGTTCGGAGATACATTCGTAAAGTGTAATCTGGCAACGAGTAAGGAATACATTTACATTTCAGATGATTAATATAAATATGTATTAAAAGTCAAAGCGTCAAACTTCTTTCCACGAGAGGGTTACTTTTTAGTTTTGAAAAAAAAATGGAAGAATTGAATATTAATCACAATATATTGATGCCAAAGAAATTTTCAAGATATTAAGTTGATCAATTCAGCTCCTAAATAGCTCCTAAGTCGCGTCAGAATCATTTCATTGATCGTTTTTTAACCTTTTTAGTGCTGACTGAAAAAGTTAAACCTGAGCATTGTAAAGATTTTAGAAAGGATATAATAAGAATTTCGTTTTACGTGATAATCATGAAATTTAGAAAAGAACACGTAAGAAATTACAAAGAAACTTTTTCGAAAAATTATTTATCATTTTACGAATAATTATTGACATTTGTTAATGGGCCATTGTACACAAACCTATCGCTTCAAATTAATACGGAAAATTAATTACAGATTCCATAATTTTATTTTAGGCTTGGCTTTGATAAAATCTTTAAAAAATGTAAAATAACAGAAATATGTTTATTTGAACCAAATTTTAGTCAATGCCTGATTAAATCAATTAAATGAACTGTTGCTGATTGAGTTCTCTTATTTGAACTCTCACTTGAACTCCTATTGTATGAATGAAAAATCATCAATAGAGTCTCAATGAACTTCAATTATGTGTCCCTCGGCAATTATTTGTCAACGGCGTTTTATTGTGATATTAATTACACTAAATATTAATTGCATTAATGCAATTACAACATTCATCATTGATCGTACCAGTAAAAACGTTTTAGAGCAAAAATAACAAATAAAATATGGCTTATTCAATTCCAGATCATTGAGAGTTGACAGCTTTCTGCATAACTCGATCCAAATAAAAATATATCTTTTCTAAACATAAAAACATTAGAACACTAAAAAAATTGTTAAAATTGCGTAAGAATATCATAAGCATAATGCATGATGAATAAGTAACAATAATTTTATATTATTACTTATAATAATATATTGTATTTTATACAATAATTAACATATTATTTATATTTAATAATATATTGTAATATTTTGTCAAATAAGTTGACATTTCTAAACATATATATCACAGTGATTTATCGTTGTTGAGTACTAAATGGATTAATCACGAAGACGAATATTTTCGCCACTAGTCGTAATTATTAACATCCAATAATCAATTTATTATTATTTATTATTAATTCTAATATTCAATATTAATAATTAATATTACTAATAATATCTACTGATAAAACCATATACATTTCATTACTTAATCTGATATTGCAATCAAAAAATAGTATATATTTCAATCAAGACAAATTGTCAATGATTAGTGATCTATAGATCTGTAGATTTCGATGATACGAGCTCATCGTAAAATTCCCTTACAAACAGGCTAAAACAGACGAACAACAATTGATCGAGTATCGAAAATAGTGTAGCATGTGAACAAATGTGAACGTAACAAGATGTTCGATACGCTTTCCTTTCGGGGATGTTCAGACTGCGACGAGTCTTTGTCGATCGCGTTATAATTAGAACATGCTTGTAATTACGCCATTCTGTTAACGAGCATATTATAACACTCTCCGTTCGAGTGAAAGTGTATACACTGCTCGGCTATCTCTCTGCGTAAAGCAGGCTGTTCGATCACTAAATATCCTCGCTCGCTTCCTCGTTCGTCGTACCGAACGTTTCCGCTATCGTCCAATGAAAGTTAGTATCGCTTGCCGATCGATGTTCGAGTCGAGCAATCCTTAATAATCCGCGCGGGTAAGTGAAAGAAAAAATTAACGAGAATATTACGTAAACGACCGTGCCTGATTTACATAATCGTAAAGTTACGAACAACCGATTCTTCCATATTAAAGATAATTTCCAGCCGTCCATTGAGCCTTCTTTTTCTTTCCATTTTCTTTTTCTTTTCTTTTTTTTTTTTTACTGCAACTGCTCCAGAAACGAACATTTAATGGAGGAAGATACCGCCATGCTTTTTATGTAGGATATATGCAATTTGCCTACGAAATAATCCTCACTTTCTGCCTCATATCGCCATCTTCGCGCGTTTCTTGAAACTTTCTTGTAGAACGAAGTACAGCATCGCCATATGTAATTAAGCGCGATGTTATCGCGTCTCGTCCGCACGTAACTAACGAATTACAAGCGAGT
>JAUCMO010000085.1:0-127404 GCA_032399605.1 Melipona beecheii | reverse complement strand
CTCTCTTATCCCCTGATGTGGTACAAGTGGATCTGGCAGGATCGCCAAAATGTGAAGAGACTTTTACGCGTTTCACTAAGAGTGTGCTTCGTACACGTCACATAAGATGTGACGGGATTTTTACACATTTTACTAAGCAAACACTCCGTATGCGTTACGTTTAACGTACGATAATTTTTAATACGATATCTTAATAACCCGTAGAAAAATTAATATACTTCGTATACGTTACGTTTAGCGTACGATACTTAATTGTACAATCTCTTAATTATCCGTAGGAGAATTAAGGATGACGTAAATAATAAAGTACAAATGGTAGTTAAAATCAGACTGGATTGTTCTTTAATGAATCTGCCTCTATTTATACACATCTCGCAGTGAACAATTTCGTGAAAGTGGGGGGTTTGACTCGGCAAACCCGGTCAGCAAATTCTTCTCTCTAGCCGTCTTCACACGGTGATAAGCGGGTGATGGGCTAGCAAATTCCTTCCCTTAGCCGTCTTCGCACGGTGATAAGCGAATAGTTGACTAGCAAGTTCTTCTCTTTAGCCGTATTCACATTACACATATTAATGCTAGATGACGCGATTAGTATCAGAACCTTTCTGTTTCTACAGATTTAAAATTTGCAGAAACTTTCTTAACAATACAAGAATTTTTATCGCAAACAATTCTTCCGAATTTCATTTCTTGTTATCGAAGAAAGTTCTGCTCTTTTCTCTGCATCTCAATGTTTAAGATAGAATCTACTAAGTCGTCTAATCAATGAGGTCAGTAGCAGACCTGAACGAAATGGTTCTTTTCATTTCTTTTCTACTTTCCTCTTTTCTTCCTTATTGTCTTACAACATATACCTTATTATTATAGGATATATCCGAATAATATGTTACATCGTATTGTTTTAAGTAATATAATATATCTTTTTATTTCTAATAAAATAATATAGTTTTCCTTATTATAATTATGATATAATTTGATGTTCACAATATTTATTTAAACTGTTTTATTATCATAAAAAGTATATGTAATGAAGACGAATACGACGCCGATACCCTATATAGAATATGTATCTCAAGAAATCTATACCCTCTATAAATTATGTATCTCAAGAAATATTAACTTTTTTGACATCGTATTCTTATTTAAAGTGGTAGAAGGAATCAATTAATGGAAAAAGATCGTTTCATTTAAAAAGTTTCATTTTAAAAGTACAAATACACCAATGCATTTTTTAAATAAAAAAATCACACTATATGATAGTAGAGCTTCTTAAACAATGCAAAATTATCCTGTATTTTTAATAAGGATTAACTTTTTTCTATTTTCAGTACAGAGTTATAGTCTAGGCTAGTTATTAGATTATAGTGTTGTATATAACATTATAGTTTCCAAATTTCTTAATTTTGTCCACTTTTTATCAATTTTCTATTGAATATAGTATACATGTTACAGTAATTTTTAGTTTAATATTTTCTTAGTATTTTCTTTTTAAAAATATCTAGTCTCAAAATCAAACTACAAAACAATAAATCATTGCAACATATATCATAATCAATACAAATCATTATTATATAATGATACCTATTCTTTTATTAGAATTAAAAAAAATTGCACGTTATTTGAAAAATTAAAATGATTTTTGAGAATTTTTAAAAATCTTTCTATGATAAATTATTGACCCGTTTTGTCAGTTCCCCTCATACAATTTTTCAAAATAAAATTAAAATTTTACAAATATAAAATCATTTTATATTTTATATTTTATTCAAATTTTAAATATTCTATATATTTGTATTTATATTCAATCTGTGCAAAAAAATGTATTTACATTTAAAAAAAAATAGAATAACTGTTGAATGCAGAGTACACATATACGTATCATTACATGTAAAGACAAGTATGACAAATATATATACTTTTTAAACTATTCCAATTCTGTTCGTGACATTTTTCTTTGCATTGATAATGGAATTATGATCTGAAACAGTTGTACAAATCACAGTAGAAAATAATTGGAAAATTTCTATTGCCTTCAAAGGCGGTTTCATTTTAAGAAACTCTTTAAAGAATAATATCAATATTTTTAATATCAAATAAAGAACATACAAATTCTGAAATAGAAACAAATTCAACCAACAAGTAAACTCTATCAAAAGCTTGAAAAAACAATATCCACCCGTAGCACTTAATTGTAAGCAGTTCTAAGCATAATTGAACTTTAATTAAGTTTACGTGTTTCTCACTTTAAGTTATCATTTCATGTTTTTATTGTTTAAGAATTCTAATTTTTCATTTTGAGTTTCACATAACATGAAATTGGTACAACGTAGAATACATTTTATTATATTCTTTTTTAATATGTTTTGTCAATAACATTTGTTAATAATATCACAAGTGGATGTAACACAAATCATATGAAAAAGAAATATAACAAAATATTGCAATAATTAAGAACAGTTCACGTGAATATAAACAATACTATTTAAAAAAAAAGTTATACTCTTCAGAATCATGAAAATAGGTAGAATCATGGAAAAATGAATTATAATTAAAAATAAATTTAAAAATTTGTAAGCTAAATAACAGTCAAGCGGTCAAACCGTCAGCAATCAAGTATCCAGTACGATTCTCATAAACTTTACGATCTACTAAGGTTTGCAAAAATTTTTTATATCATATGTAAAAAATCTATATGAATAGTAATAACATTCTACATACGAATGATTGTACAATGAAACTACATTACTGATTCATTTCAACTTTTACATTAATGACATACAAAGGTTATCATATGGTTGACATACGAATTAATTTCACCATATCCAATACACTGGTGAAAAACACTTAATATAAAATATAATATACAATATAAATATACAATATAAATATAAATATTATATAATATACAATATACAATATAAATATAAATATTATATAATATACAATATAAATATAAATATAAATATAATATACAATATAAAATTCCACATTTTTGCTTAAGCATGTTTAAATAATGATTAAAGTGAAATAAACATCCGAAACATATTAATTTTTGTAAATATTTTTCAGTTTATTTTAAAAACTAAGATTTTAAGAAAAAACTTATAAGAAATCTAATTTTGCTACTTACATTAATTATTTAAGTGTTATGAATTTTATTTATAAGCACTATATTTTCCTTTTTTTTCACTTAGATTCTAATTTATGATCATCTTGCATTTAAATAGCATTTTAAACTTAAAATGAATTTTACTAACAGAATTACAAATGAAATTTATATTCTTTTTTATTAAAAAAGATTATTTTGGTTGTGATAACTTATATTTTTTTATTGATAATATTACATTTTTGTATCTACTATATTAACATAAGTTCTAGAGATTCATGTTTATATTCCAGACACTGGAGATTAAATAATTCAGGTATTATATATGTTAGCGCAAGAATATTGAACATTCTTGCTCTTTGAATTATGATTAATTTATGTTGCTGTTGGACATTCCTTTAAGTGGTTTAATGGTTTAATGTTTACTAGATTAGAGCTCAGAAACATCACTGACCCGTGATCCTTATATTTGTTGTCATCTAGAAACGGTTGGTATCAATCGTTTTATTGATGCTTTAATTTCACCATTTTTAGATAACCTAGAACAATTAAACGGCTCGTCTTTTGAATTGGCTAGATCGAATTAGCCCATTCTAACAAAAACAAGCTCACGGATGATCGTCATGCAGAAATAGTATAGTTTTTACGTTAGCAGAAACGATATAATTTTCAACACGTACAAAAATAGTTCAGTCAAGGAACAGTCTAATTTTCATCGTTTTTATTAAGTATCATGTAGGCTCTCTTGAATCATATTAGAATGGTTCTTTGAACTTGTAGAAGAAAGCAATTAAAGATTATTTATATTGTGGATTTAAAATTTAATTTTTCTTGCTTCTTTTATTTTATTTTCTATTATATAAAAAAGTTGTATAAGAGCGATTTAATTCAAAATAAAGTAGTTCAATAGTAGTACAATATTATCTGAATGCCGTAACGAATAAAATCTGATTAATAAACATACATAAATCATATTTTTTGCTCTTTTGTATTTTTGTATGATATTCATATAATTTACTTTATACAGGGTGTCCCGCATTTTTTCCGTACATACTTCAGGATTATGTTCCACAAGTAAAAATAAGACTAAAATGTTATATAACAAAAAGTCCATAAATGTTTGTTGAGAAGTTATGACAAAAGTAAGAAAGATAAAATATGTGAAAGATATAATAACGCTATTTCTCTCAGTTTAATACAGGGCAAGACGACATTCGTAATGTTTATGTTAAGTAACGTAAAGATGTAGATTGAGATATGTTTACTGATTTTCTAACGTTTTTAACAAATGATCTCCCGCCATTGTTAAAAGATGTATCTTTACGTCAAAACGACTGGATACAATTGGATGGGTGTCCAATACATTATATCCGCTGTGTAAATTGGCTTAATAGACAATATTTCCAAAGATGGATTGGTCGAGGGGGATCAATTTCCTGGCCTCCTAGGTCACCTGACCTTACTCTTTTGGATTTTTACTTATAGGATACTCTAAAAGAGAAAGTTTACAGTACAGAAGTACGTACAAGAGACGAATTAATTACAAAAATCAACATCGCCTGTGAAGAGATTAGACAAAATTGCAACTAATTGAAATCAACAATAAATTCAATAACTCGTCAATGTCAAATTTGTGACAACAAAGGCGGGCGTCACTTTGAAATGGAGATACAGGTAGATTTAGCAGCATTTAAATCATATTTTGTATTTTTGTCATAAAATCTTAAAAAAGTATTTATGGACTTTTTGTTATATAACATTTTAATCTTATTTTTACTTGTAAAATACACTGCTGAAGTATGTGTGGAAAAATGCGGGACACCCTGTATATATACATACATATAATTATAAGTCTATAAAATAAAAAATGCAGTGAAATAATTAAAATTTTTAGTAAAATAATGAATAAATAATTTATTGCATTACATTGTATTTTCATACATGTCACATTGTAAAACAATTATTTTTATTTTTTTATAGCTATATAAAAATATAATTAGTTTTATTTTTTTATAGCTCTGTTATACAATTCTTTTCAGAAAGCTATTTGCCATATAAAAATAGAATTACATGTAACTATTACCATGATACAAAAAATAAATAAAAATAATAAATTATATAATTCTAATAATACAATCTTATTTAATATAGTTAATACAATAGTCATTTTAAAAGTATATTAATATTACATTTATAAACTAGAACAGAACTTTTGAAATAAAACTTCCTTATAACAAAGCATTATATTTTTTCAACAAATGAAGAGTTTTTGAAATTGGATTAGTTGGTTAGAATTGGATTGCTAGAATATATAGGTAGCAAAAGGATGTAAGTATGTAAATATAAATGAAAACCAATATAAAAGAGACAAAAAAGAAAAAAATATTTGAATTATAATCTTTGAAACAATAGATTATACTAACAAAAAAATCCTTATGATAAGAAAACTATCAATTACTGATTTATTTTTTTTCTAAGTGATATTTCTTTCTTACCTTATTTCTGGAAAGCAATAATAAAAGATTTATATAACAAGATTTTAATGAATAATAAATTTGAAATAAAAAATGTTCATAATTAATTAACATGAAAACGTGATTATAGATTAATATCATATGATATGTTAACATAATAACATATTCTTATTTTGTGTTGTAAAATTATAACAAGTGATAAAAGCAAATGTAAATAAAAAAAATGTTGATCAAATAAATCATGGCAATTTTTTAATTAATAAAAATTCCAATATTCTAATTCTTCGTTTTTCAATAAAGAAATTTCTTGTCTTTTTATAGTGTAAACCATTACTAATTATGCGATGTTTTGTAATAATTAAATTAAAAAATAGATAGTGTATAAAATATGAATGATATATAATGATTATATAATTATATTATAAATATTAATAGTGAATGACAGCTAATACACAAAGAAATAATCATGATTAGAATAAATCAACGTGAACCAACTTGTAATTTAATACCAATAAAAACGATTCTCCAAATATTGAAACAATTTCAGTCATTTTCATATAACACTCTCATATGGAACTCTAACTCTTATCTCAAAGAAACAGTTTCTCTACTTTTATCATTTATTCACAGCATTTCACCAGTATAATTACTCAAATTTGTTCAGTAGATTTTAACCAGCTACTAAACATACATATGTTTAAAAAATGATTAACACTTGGTTAATTTTCCTATTATTTTTCAATATAATTGTGGGATTGAAAATTCCGGGAAAGGACCCGAAACTTTTCTCCAGTGCCCAACAATCGTCGCCTGCGTGATATCTGTTTTAACATAGCGAGAATTAGGCCTGAGACCTGGGAATGTTTATTCTAGCTTTCTAAGTCTTAGCACTTAAAATATTTTAGGGTATGGCTGCGTTTGCGTGCATGTGTGTGTCAACGACGAATGTTTCGTGCGGATGAGCGAGAGCACGAGAATACAAAGAGTAGTGAGCCGCGAGAGCGAAAGGACTAAGTTGAGAGAATTAGTGATATCTAGCGAGTTCAGTGTATAGTCGTGTGAGGAAAACTTAGCGAGCATATCTAGATTATAGCAATAATTTTAATTTTCAAATCATCTTAAATAAACGCTTATTTTGAACAAACAATAAACATTTTATTATTTTAAATAAAAATTCTTAAAAATTTCTACAAACTGGGATCTTAACCGAGATTCCTACATAATTTTGACAGATATTTTATCATATTTAATTTTAATATTTCACAACCAAAGAATTAATTAACAACTAAAAAATCTAATTTTCTAGGAGTAACAGACAATTTAAAATTTTCTTTCATATCTCAATAGCTTAATCACATCCTTGTCTTGAGACCTTGGGTCAAATGATGCATATATATTTCAAGAATAATGTGAAGATGATAATGTTGAATATTATCACTCTTGGAAGATAAGTAATTTCTGATTGATCAGCACCTATTAATCAAAATTAAAATAATTTTATAAAAGAGATATATAGGTGATATCTTGAGACTCACTAGTTACATATATTTTTCGAAAGCAAAATGAAACGAATAATAAAATGAGTAGTAAATCTAAACAACGCTGCAACTGACGCAAAAAGAATCAGCAACGTCTTGCTTTTTATATCTAATATATGATATAATTATATAAACATTCTTTTTAATTACATAACCATATGATATAATTATATAATTCTTAATTCATTGTTAATTATATAAATATATGATATAATTATATAAACACGAGTCAATAACTAATACTCGAGAATTCACACAACATTAGTTATTGAGTTGACAAAATGGAGCTCGCGGATATCCAAGTTTTTAAGAAAACATTTTGAAAATATCCACGCGCACACGCACGCACGCATACATGCACACAACGCACACACGCGCACACATACACAATTAATACACATATGTTTGCAAGTACAATTCTTAGACTTGATACTATGCTACCTTACTATGCTGTCGCATGAAACATGACAGTTGCACACACAAAATAAGCGATACATGTGATACTGATATTAATGCCTGGTTTCGGTGAAACAGTTGACGCTCATTCCCTCTCTTTCCTTTGGTACCAATTAGCAGATACACCTTCCCACTTAAGCTTTTTTCCCCGGGTCCGCTTTTGGTCTCAAATTGTGGACGTTTAATTTGGGACTACTGTAATTAATAATGCAGAAAATTTAAAATTAGAAGATATAAATACAAAATACTGATGAAATTATCCTTTATTAAGAAAACATGCTCTAATGTTTGTATCATATTTCGACAAAATTTGATTACTTACAAACTTGAATATATATTTAAAAAAAGAGAAAAAAAAAAGATATGAATGTGATATATAGACAGATCTTTAGAAGATTCACATATTTTTTCAAATATAAATATTTGAAATTCAAGTGTTAATCATTATTAGATGATTTTTATTTAGATCACTGCTT
This sequence comes from Melipona beecheii, assembly GCA_032399605.1. NCBI lineage: Eukaryota > Metazoa > Arthropoda > Insecta > Hymenoptera > Apidae > Melipona > Melipona beecheii. The sequence continues at coordinate 119,354 of JAUCMO010000085.1, read as the reverse complement.
AAGAACCATAAATCAGAGCTACGTACTCTGTAATAATTGAGAACGTGCAATATCAAGAATTGTATTAATGTTTTTTTTCTTTAATACATATTTAATGTCTTCTTTCTTACATAAGTTTGTAGAATTTTACTAAAACATTTATCTAAAATAAATAGTGCTGAATGCATTTTAATTTATTTACAACTTTTTTTTTAATAAAATTAAAACGAAGTGCTTTTATTGTAAACTAATCTTTTTTTTTAATAAAAAGATTACAGAGGTTCCTTGATAGACCGAATGATTTTACTTTTCTATGATTTTCTTCCTACATCGTCTAAAACTATTGTATTATAGATATAAAATCATACAGTTATAATAAAGAAAAAAAAATATGAATGGAAAAAGAATATTTATTTAATTAATAATTATTGCAGCTTAAGTAGAAATTACACAACTTAAGTTTTGTATATCTCTACATAATTATGTTAACTATAAAGACTACTACAGCGTGATTGAATCGATGGAGATTTGTAACAAATATTTAATTTTAAAAATCAATTTTACTTTCTGTAAGACCAATTTTTTGCTATTAAAAGAAAAAGGTCCCAAGGGAATCATGGATCGCAACCTCAGATTCTTGTAAGATTCTTTTTAAAAAAGTGTTAAAGTTCCATTAGCTTTTGAATTCATTTTCTTTTTTTTTCTAATATGCTTATATTTTACGATCAAATGCAGAGAAAGTAACATGTATTGTAACATCGCATTTTATCCCCTATTATATAATATGTATTTCCTTTCCTTTTTTCTTTTTTCCTTTTTATTTCCTCCTTCAATCTCAAAATATTGTTCAAACTTGATTGAATGACGTAACAATAAAATCAGTTCAAAATTTGATATATCTAATTTTGCTGAAAATTTTCAATATTAGTAATATTATTCATCACTTCTATCTTTTTTTACTCTGTGGTTTTTCACATTATGTTATAAATATATAAATTTAGATATATAATTTTGTGATTAGTAGTGAAACATACAATTGCGATAACGTCCTAAATCATTTTTTAATTATCAATTACTTATGACAGAATTTTAAAACCAAAGAAAATAAAAACTTTCGAAAGGAAAAGAAAAGAAAACATTGTGTAATTCTTATTTATTTAAAACTTTCTATTGCAACAAAAATTTCTACTTTTAGATTTAATTCTTTTTAAATTTGACATTAATTTTTAAATCATAATAATAACAAAATAATATAGAAACAATATAAAATTTATGGAAATGTTTGCATAAGATCGTTAATACCTTTTTATAATTTGTAGGCTAAATTTATTTGTTATTAATATTATTTTGAATTATAATAATTATTAATAAGCAAATGTTTAAGTAAAAGGTAAATGAACAGCAATAAAACTAAATATTTAAGTAAAAGGTAAATGAACAAATAAAATGCGCTTCACGCTTTCGTAGACACTATTACATGTGTATAATATTTACATATAACTATTATCGCGATTTCTAGAATAATTAGCTTTTAGGAAGATTTGCACGTAACATTAGTTATTGTTGACAAGATAATATATAATAACTGATATAGCAGAAATTGATCGACCATATTGATGAGACAAAACTAAGGAAAAAGTTCTGAATAAATCTGAGTTTAATGACTACTGCAACTTGATTCTTCATTGTCCCGACTTTTTATTGTGGAATTATGTTTTCAAACGCGATAAAAAATTTTTGTCTCTAGTATTCTATAATAAAAATGTTGTACACAGATTAAATTACATAATGCGTATGCCTCTTTCTTTAATATAAACATTTTAACAACTTATTAAAATCACCTCTATTTTCTGAATATAACTAATATATGTATACATATATGTAAATCAGTCATACAATATTCTCATTTATTCTCTATTGAAAAAGAATATTATGGTAATGGATGAATATTTGCTGAATAGTAATAGATGCTTTTTTTAAATTAAATTATTTTATATGATTATTATTACATATTTGTCATGTTTCTTATAACTGCAAAAAACAATGTAGTAAAATGTAAGAAACTTTAATCTTTAATTCTGCAATAAATCAACGTTTCACTTACAAGTATTAAGGTATCTTAAATTATTTGATATATTATTAAAGTAGTAAACGGAAATGATGAGGATATGCCTTGCCGAAAAAAGTACAAAAAGAAAGTAACTTTATAGAATTATGTACGTTAAAAACAAGTTAAATTATTAAAAAATTAGATTACAGTTAAAAAATATGTACCATTCTTAAATGTATTAATATAAACTGAAATTTTTTAAATCTCCACTTAAATACACGCAATTTAATATCAAAGGAATGTTTTATTATCTGAAAATTCCATTAATCGAACAGTTTTGTCTCCCTATTAGTTCGGATATTGGAAGTTCTACTAAAAAATTGAGAATTAAAAATTAAAAATTAAGAAATATGTAGATTTACTTATAAGAATAAAAATGTGCTTGAAATTTTTAAAATATTTTCATTTTTGGAGCAGACACATACATTACTCGAAAATATTTAATCTCTCTTTTCTAGTCAAATTTTCATATGTTTACGCGCATAAGACATTAATAGCATAAATAGCGTAACTTATTTTTCTATAGACAAAAAAAATTCTTAGCATGAAAGTTGGCGTTGTAGTTGAATAATTTACAAGGAAATTGTAGGTTTTGTAAAAGTAACCAAAATAGGCCACAAATGGAATGCAATCGGCCAATGAATTTCTAACATAATTTCATTGATATTCATTTTTGAGAATTTAGTAGATAATAAAAAGTTTAAGTACCTATACATAATAAAATTATGTACATAGAATACAATAGCAAAACATTAATCGAAAACATTTATGAGATATTTTATGAGAATTAAAGAACGTATTGTACTTTCCCAAAAAATTGCACTTCAAGATATATTTTTTATAGATGAAAAGTAATTCAAGCATATGACAAAATACTTTTGTAGCAAACTAGACCTATTGTTTAATTTAAACTATAATAGATATACGTGAAATGTTCGTGCTTGTACTTAATATTATACTTTGCAGAGACCATAACTATAATAAGCAAAATAAAACAGACTATAGGGTAATAATTATTTTTTTGACTATGTTTTTGGTTACAAATAACAATTGATTTTGTTCCTAGCTAATAATCATTATTGATAATGGAAATTTATTTCGGTTATTCGTGAGAGAACTCATGTTTTCGAACTCATATTTAGACTGCAAATTTATGCATTTATGAAAAATTTGAAGACACAAAAATGAACAAAATGCGTATAATATGCAAAAATACATAAAATATCCAAAGTACAATATTTTATGTATATAATACATAGTAGAGGAACCAATTTAATTTCTTTTATCTAAATTTGATTTATAAAAATGAATTTGCTTAAAAATTCTGTCTATTTGTAATAGTTCGATATGGGAAATTTATTTCGCTTGCTTATAATTAAACTGTTGACTTTTATGCAGTTATAGGAGATTTTAAAGTGTAAAGTTGCACACAATGAAGAAAATCTATAAAGTATCCAAAGAGCACTTTTCTATAATATTTGATACGTAAAACAATTTTCTATGTTCTATGTTCTACTACTAATATGTTCTAATATTAACAAAAATCTATAGAAATATGAATTTACATAAAAATCAGCAGTCTACTTATCACAATGAGGGAAATTTATTTCGATTTCTTTCCTTTATCAACTTCTGTAAGATTTACGTACATTAAAAAGTAACTTCACGATTTTTAAAATATTTTGGTGCAGTTACTGAGAATTGTTTCGGAATAGTATTATATTTACTGTTTATACGGAACAATACTATTATATTAAATACAAATCAAATGCAAAATAATACTATATTATACTATTATGAATGATCGAAATAAAATATTCCTCATCAATTATGATCAATCGAAATAGAATTTTCTTCATTCATAATCAACAAATCAATTTTCAGTCACATACAATCGTTATTTCTAACTCTTAAACTGTTTAATTATGTGATGTTCCGGAAAATTTTCTTTACATTTTATGTGATTAACTTTCTTAACTTCAATAATAAATAAGTTTTAGTTATTGATCTTTACATAAAAATTTTTTAAATAATTGTCAATTTTAGTCTTAACTTTTTTAATTTTTTTAATCATTTTTAACAGACTTTTACGCGCTGATTACGAATCTGAAATCCGTTTTCCTCTATTATTTTTCGAAAAGGAGATAAATTATTTGGAATTTGTTTATTAAAGGGTAAATTGTATATTTAAAGTGTAAAAGATATTCAATTTCGATTACGGGAGATAATTCTACAGACCTTTTTCTTCAAATATAGCGATATAATATTTAATATGTTTAAACAATTATCTTTAAATAATTAAGATCTTAATATGTTTAAACAATTATGTTTAATTAAGATCTTGATTTTGCATTAATTTTTATGATAAAACGCTACAATAATTCTACAGACTTTTTTTTCCAAATATAACGATTTAATATTTAAACATGTTTAAACTATTATTGAAATAACGAGAACCTTGATTCTGCATCAATTTTTATGATGCAAAAACTAAGCGTCTACTATGAATTCTAATATGATTACACAAACATTTTTTTTAGGAAATAAATTTAGAAAATGAGTTCAAAAATACGCATGAGGCCGGCAATGATCGGTTAATGAATTTCATCGTTCATGTAGTGTAATTTATTTCATATAGACTTCTACAGAGAAGGCTTCTATGGCAGACTATTGGGCAGATTCCATAAAGAATAAAACTTTGCTCTCGAGCAAAATGCTCGAGATGAACTCAGACACCACGCCACTGGTCGTGATTAAGTCATTCAAATCTCCCACCTAATTAGGATGTTCCAAAATTCAATATAGCTCAACCTCTCTCTATCATATATTGGTATATATATATATATATGTTGGCCTCACTTCGACCGTTCCAGATTAGTTTGCATGAAAACAATCTTCTCAAACTATTTTCATGATTTCTTCCAAGTCCCTTTGCTTCCTCGACGTGAAGCGAAAATTCTCCGCTCCTTGGTAATATTATTTCATTAGAGAAAATAGATATCACTTTATTTTCCTTTGAACAGGTTCCACGATTTTGAAGAGAAGGGGATTATAGACTCTATCTGTAAAACATGCCAAAAGCATCACATAAGGAGAATTTCGGTGCCGAGACAAAATACGTCACAATCCGATAATCATATAGCGTAATCTGCTCCGATTTATTACAGAAGTGCGCATTCTTATATTTCTCCACTTCGAAACATTTAAAACATTGTAAAAGTTATTATTCAATGGTCAAGCCTCGCCATCGATTATCTCAAAAGCATCCTGATTTGCTGTTGCAGCTTTCGTTACAATAAATACATCGACACTAGCCATTCAGCTTACTTGATTGTGTCGTCATTCATACGTCGATTGCTTGTAATTTCTAGGCCAATCGACAAGGAGTTAGGAAAGTTCTTTTTGTTGTCTTTCTTTCTTCTTTTTTTTCGATTTCTTCACTCTCTAGCGGGTAGCTAGATTCAACAGAGAGCTAAAAATCAGCTGTCCTTTTTCGAATTTCCTTCTTTCGAAGAAATTCATGTGCAAGTCAGTCGTTTCTTCCCAGTTGCTTCGCATCCGATTTTTCTTCTGTCAGCGGGCCCGTTTCAGTTCTACTAGAACTCAACTAGACTCCGTTCGAACTTCTAGAGAATATCATTCTCGACCTCATCCGTGCAATCTTTTTTATTTGTTTTATTCTTATGAGATTTTTAGCCATCTTCTTCGTACGGCCCCTTTCAGTCGAAATCTCTTTTGATTTAAAAAACGAAACATCGGAGAAGGCTGACATATCAACGGGGTCACCAGGATAGTCGTCCACGGTTGGAAAAAGGAGTGCTTGTTCAGTTAGAGATTTTTAGAGAGATTGTCATCTTTGTAGTTCGACTGATAAAGGCAAGAGCTCTAATCCTACGAAACGTGATCATAGTGTTAGAGGCTCATATTCGGTATCATTTAATCATATTACGACCCACTAACAAATTTCTTAAAAGACATAGTTAAAGATAGTTAAAGGTGAGACAGGAATAGGAAGAAACGAAAGACTCGCTAACCCGTAACGTTACATTAATCTACGCAATGTAAAAGTTTAGGACTACGTCGATCTTCTATCCCCACATCCAATGAGATATATTTGTATCCTTCACCACAAACTCACCTCTTATCACAATCCTGGAAATGCGAAATGCAACAGAAAAAGAAATGATAAAAGATAGTGGAGAAGAATTTGAAATAGCCAGAGCTCCATCTGTCAATATTATCTGGATCTCACCAAAGAAAGAAATTAATGGTTGATATTGACCGATATGAAAAATGCAGCACCAACCAATGTCTTTAGATCCATTATATATCACTCTAAACACAATATATTTAACTTCTAAAAGTCACTTAACCAGGATATAAACACAATATCAATTACCCAAATATATATTTTTTCAATCTCAGATATGAAATCTGGAACAACATGATGTATAAAGCTCATGGATTAACGTTAGAAAACCATATATGTATGGTGTTACATAACACCACATACATATATCAACAACCACATAAAACTCAATCAAACATAAATGGAAAATCTTTTTCATGAGCATCTCACGCCTATACAGTATCATAAACAATCTATCATTAAATCATCTCTCGATAATCCTGGAATTCTATATATCCAAATTCACAACTACCATTGGGGATACTATTGCACTGTTTCAAAATATAGGAAACAGTGCAACAAATACAATCTAAAATCATAAAACATAACAATTAAATAAGAAGCGAACAAAAAAATTGAACTGTTGCAATCACTAATCATAAATTAAACAAGATACAAATGCAACCATTAGAGTAAAATTCTGTTAAACGTAAGATACGCAGGATTATGTATAAGCTAAATTATTCGAAATCGTCATAAAGCTAAAAGAAAATATCAACGAAAAACAAATTCTTCTTCAGATTACTAAGAAATACATTCTTCATACAAATAATAAAAGGAATCTGAGAAAATAAAAAAAGGATAATAAGACAAACGAAGAAGTATAAAGAAAGTTGATATCTTCTAGTCAAGTAACAAAAATCTTAGAATAGATATCCTGATATTTTGAAATAATGATACAAAATAATACACAGAAATAAAAAAGATCGAAATTTCTTATCAACATATTCCAAACATGGTAACATCACACGAATTTCACTTCTGAAAATAGAAGCAAATAGAAGAATTTTAAACAGGAGGTATAATAAGAACACAAACCATTCATTTCGCTTCTTCATCCAGAAGATACAACACAAGTACATAACACATAAATTTTCAATAATAAAATAACAGCTATAACACTAAAAAACCGTTAGCATATATTTACAATGTTACTAAATGATATGAAACGATATAAAACAATAACACAATGTGTCAATTATAATGTAAATTTCTCATTAAATTTATGAATTTTATTATACTATTAATTATATTACAAATTTATATTATAATTATATATTATAACTTAATATAATAAATTAATTATATTACATTTGAATATTTGAAGTATATAATAATTTGTAAATATAATTTTTAGTACATATAATACTAATCTATTGTTTACATAAGCTTTTTAAAACTTGCTTTGCTTGTTTTTTATTTTCACTATATCCGCGCTAATTATTGCTGAAAATATTTTACTTTTTCAGCAATAATTAGTCTTAAATGTACCATGATAATATTCGTAATACTAGTTCTTTATGCATAATGGAATATATTATATTCCACATTATTTTAAGATCTTTATTACTATTCAAATATATTGCATCCATTATGAACTCAAATATATTTCCTACAACTTTATGAATTTCTACATATCTAGTCATCTTCTTCCATAAAAGCTCGTCATTCAAAGCAAAATTTTTTCTTGAAATTTTACAAATCATTCTATAGTACTGTTTAATTTTGAGGCATAAGATAATAAAGTAACATTATGTAGATCATCTCGTACAGTCAAGCATGCAAAAATAATATTAACAAGAGCAAATCTGAGATTTATTAGAACAGCAGGGTTTAAATTCTCATAATTTTTATAAATATAGCTTGCAATTAGGACATCAAATAATTTGCATCACCAAAATGTTTGATAACAATCATATTGTTCGGTATATATGAGGAATATATAAAGATTTCTAATAAATATCCTCTATTTTTAAATTTCTCAAGCTGAGATTCTATCTTTATGGTCCACGACATTAAACAGTTTATGTTTTCTTCAAAAATAATCTGACAATGAGAGGTACCAAATATCAATATTTATTTCATTTGGCAAAATTTAAAACCATTATAATAATGTTAAGCTATCTTTAATATCCGTACTTCTAAAACATACATTGATCAGTACTTCTGCACAGAAAAAAATATAGGGGGAAATTCTGTGAATCTCAAGATCTTTTTGATTCGCAGGTTCTAGAATAAGTCATACATAGTCCTCTTACCAGAAGGTTTGTTACCATCCCCACTCCGTGGCCAAATTCCCTTTTTATAACATTTTCCTAAACATTTGCTGAAATTTACGAAGTTTATTAGTGACTAATTCAATCATAAATCATGGAAAGCTAGATGGGCTATCTGCCTTTCGAACAGTCTCGAGATCGTCTCATATCAACCATTGAACCAACTTATTTCATAACGAGTTATGTTACTTTATCAGAAACAGTTTATATTCCAAAATAATGCTCTATAGTTTGTAAGTCTGCTGTTTCTCAATTTAATATTGTTGTTTGCATTATATTTCTCTTAGTTTCACAGCGTAATGTAGATACATTATATTATATATTCAGATAATAAAATTCCTACATCCTAAACAGTCCAAACAGTCAAAATAATCTTCATCAATATATCAAGAAAAAATAAATATTCCAAAATTACTCAATATATTTTTTGAGAAACTAATCTATGTTTAAGTACTAATATTTACTTACTATTTAATATTTATTACTATTTAATACTAATATTTAAAAGCACAAAAAATCATTATATCCGTTCAGCTACAAGAAAGAACATTTTATGACACAGCAGTTACGCAATGAGACATCAAATACTGTTGCGTGCCTCTAATATTACAATAGTAGAGAATTTTATTAGGCCAGATTTTTATGGCATTTTCATGCTATTTTTATGCTATGTTCAAGAGAAATTGCTATTTTTGAGTAATAGAATTTAAGTATTTTCATTCATCTAGTATTTTTAGTCATCTAATACGTTACTCAGGAGAAATTTAGTATTTTCAATAGTGAATAATATGAATTTTCAATCTTTTTAACATCATTTTCTTACAACTCAATAGCAGAGACTCCGTTTCTATAAATCTCAAATCGGTCATATAATTTCAACTATAACCCTCGGGAACATTTCACAAGAACATTTTGCTATCTACTTTACTCAGTATTGAATCTCCGTCTTTTTCCAGACAAAAAATGAAAAAATGGACTGTAATTGTAGATTACCGAATAGTGTACAATATACCGAATAATGTATAATTATATTGAACTTGATGCTGATTCTTGCAATATGTAAAAGCCGTATCTTGAATGCTGTATACCGCATTTAATAGCGAGTCTTTGCTGTTTACGAGTCTATTTTATAAAAGTTGATGCATTTTGAAGTATGGGCCAGTTTTGATTGCCCTAATCTATTCAAAGGATATGAAAGTCAAACGTTGATCAAAGAATAATTGACCACTCAACATGAAACAAACAGACTTGCGAATCAGCGACCGAGGTTGATCACAATAAGTGTTTCCAACACAATAGTCGTAGTAGACGTTAGAATTTGTTGTCAATATGGAAAAACGCGATAAATGTAATAGGATACATTTCTTCACATTAACAAGAACTTTTGTCTTTTGTCTATTAGTAAATCATATTACATAATTTTAATATATTTACATAATTTAATAATTTTTATGCATTAGAATGCTCGAAATGCTCGAAATGCTCGTATAGCGTTAACACTTAGAATATTAGGTGAAAACGATATAATAAAATTACATAATAATTACAATTATAATTACAATTTCTTACATTTTCGTTGTCTAAGTTTAATATTAAAAATTCAATAAAATGACAGGAAAAAGTCATACGTTATATTTTGAAGAATTGTTGTGAAAGGAAGACAATTTTCAAATTCATACTGGATTGAATTATGAGAGAAAAAAAATTTTTCAATGTTTTTATAATTTATTGTTTAATATCTGTAATAGGTTAATATTTTTTTGTGAACGACCTGTTGCATTGATTGATGCAAAAAAAGAATTACATAATTATACTTGAAAAAATACAGTGACCTGCATATCTTCTACACGGATCTATCTACCGGATCCTAAACTAAATATACCAAATTACTGCTTTCTCATAATAGGAAAAAATGCATTTGAGACATTTTTTAAATAATGAATAGAGACAATTGCATTTATAAATTAACATGAAACACCCTGTGCAATTAAAAAGAATAACTTTTTCTCCTGCATATCTTTTTATTTTTTCTTTTTTTCTTTTTCATTCCATTTTCAGAGATATTTGAAGTAAATGCATATTTCAAGTATGTGCGATTTTATATTTCTATAATATTAAAATATTTGATTCGCCGACATTTCAATCCATATACATACAAAATATTATTTAAAATTAATATATATAATATAATATAATGATAATTTTTTAGATTTAAGAAATGAAATTTTTTTGTAAAATTTTGTAAAAAAAAATTTACTTTTGTATAGAAAATAACAAGAAAATTATATTAACTTGTCTCTATTTAGGAGTAAATTTCAAATATTTATTTTGATTTTCATTTTATAAAAACTTCGCATTAACTTATAGAATTCCGTGAATTCCAATAATAGAAAGCGAAGATTGGCTTGGCACTCAGAAAAGACAAAGTACAGCCAACGGAAGTTGTATTACGTGTAGGAAACTTGCATACTCCAATAGAATTTTTTCTGTAAATACAGATTTTCACCAAAGGCTACGATATTTGAAAGACTTTTATTATAAGTTTCATGAAAGAAGGAACTTTCAATTGTTCGATAAAAATGGAAGGTTAAAACGTGCAGTCAATGTTAGTCTAATTCCTCAGTATATATTATACTGATAATATCCTAATTGACATGAGATTCTGTTACAATTGCATATACTTTTTTTACATTCATATATGTTTCTAAATATTAGTTACTTACATGAATATTAGTTAAAAATAATATTAGGAAAGCTTATATAGTCATGAATACTTATATAGTCTGTAAGTAAAGCAAGAAATTAAAAATTTATTAAATAAACTTCACATAACTTAATATTATCTAAGCTAGTTTAATATACATATACAATGTATGAATTTAAAATACCTATATAAATTTGTATACCAAATATATAAATTTACAATATAAGAGTTTAAGTAATTAATTTCGTTTAGTAACAATTTATATTCTTTATATTTGTAATTATTCACAATCCATACTTTCACGCACATTTTTATTTAATAATCTTATTTCATATACAAGATTATATTCTAATATTCTAACTATATTCAAACTTTGCTGTTATCATGATTTGAAGTTATATTAAATTGGATTGAACTATACGTTAGAATTAAGATTAAACTATATTTTGAATAACAATCTTATTGAATAATAATCTTCGAAAAATACCTTACCATTTAATAATTCATGTTAAATATTGTCATTTATTTTTGCTTTAATTAAAATATCGATTATTTTGTTCTACTTACAATGTTTCATTTGTTCTATTTGTGTGTATGTGTGTGTGTGTGCGCGCGCGCGTGCGTGTGAGTGTTTAATTAATCGTATACAATTTAGTTTATAATGAAATATGTTTTATGAAACAAATCACATTGAAATATACTCTTAAAGACTATAATTTTATGGAGATACGATTTTAAAGAAATCTTGAAATGACATACATATTATTCAAATATGTTTATGTATGCCTATGAAATTGAAATTAATTATTATATCCTATGAAAGGAATACAAGTTTAAATAGATCCAATGCAAGCCTACATAATCGTTGTAAAGACAGTTATTGACTGAAAATGACACATAGACGGACAAAGTCATGTGGCACAGCGTAATAATGAATGAAAGAGGAGAATTATTTCCTTTGTCCTTCTGTGAAACCTTTCCAACAATATATTATACATAAAATTATTAAAGACATTAATTTTTTTATATACGCTATAAAACCCTCTACAGGATTATTAGCAGCATGCACATTACCATGCATACTAACATACACAGACAAATTCGCAGGCTTTTGTACAAGGACACTGATATACAACTAAGATACATGTTTGCTATTTGTACACTTATAACTAGAATTTACAACTAAAACCAAGAAAACTGTTAAATCACTGAGAATTACAGCTAAGCACTCGACATAAATCCATTACAGATGCCAATCATGGCTTTTGAGAAATTTATGAATGCTTAACAGAGGAGTAATATATGGTTTGCTTAAAAAGAAGTCCATTGTGTGGGCAGAAAAATATTCCACATAGTTTATTTATTAAGATATTCCTATTATCATTAAGATTGGGGCACTGCCAAATTATATGGTTGAGATCTTGAACTACCACACTGACATTTTCTATCAAGAGCTAATTTAATTTTGAAGAAGGGAGCAGTTAATTGCATGTAATTTGTTCGGAGTCTGTTCGTTGCAAATAAAGTATCTAGGAAGATTTTTACGTGAAATAGCATTTGCGAAAACAAAGAAACTGTAATCAATAGAGAACGAATGAGGCTTTTGTATAAGATAATCAGTGTGGAAGGTTCAGCTCCCCATTTTATGCCACTAATAAATTTAAGGATATTTAGTCTTTTGAGCCTTTATTACTAACGTAATCAATGTGCACATTGAATTTAAGCTGGTAATCGAAAAATATACCTAAAATGGTCACTAGATCTGATAGAACAATTATCAATTTTAATCGAGCAGGTACCTGGTCGAATCCCTTTTTTGTTAAAATGAATAAGTATGGTCTTTTCGGATGCTAAGGATAACCCAAGGTGACTGAGACTAGCACCTGAGGTGGCAATGATTTTTTCTGAAGTTCTTTTGCTTTTACTAGGAACTGTGACTGGACAGTAGACAGCTATGTCATTCACGAACTATGAAATCTGGATAGAAGAATTTAGGCCGATCCTAACTGTAATATCCTTGTAAATAAGATATAGGAGTGGGCTGAGGACTCCACCTTGGGGCAGGCCTTTGACACGTTGAGCCCCGCGTCGGTCCCTGGGGACAGACACTGAACTTTCACTGCGGACCGACAGTGGACTTGTCGTTAACGTCGGTCACTTTGACCGACCGTAAAGCGCAGCAAAATCGGCGTGGGGCTTAATGTGTTAAATACTTTTCTTATGATAGTGTAGGAGTCGTTGACGACAAACGTGACATTCGTGCGTCAAAAAGTTTACGAGATTGACATATTATGGCATCCCATAGCACTGAATTTTTTCAATAGAATATCACTGTTAACATTGTCAAACGCTTCCTTGACATCAAGAAAGCAAGCCGGTACATCTTTGCCTATTGAAAAGGTCTCTTCCACGGCCATAGTTAGCATTGCGAGGTTGTCAGCACAGGATCTTCCGGACCGAAATCCAGCTTGAGAAGAGGGAAGAAGATCAGAGGTTTCTAGTCACCATTGAAGCCTTGACTTAATCATTTTTTCCAATATCTTACAGAGACAAGATGTTAACGAAATGGGTCGGACTCCATTACCATTCCTCCTTATTAATGAAAAATGTAAGACTTTCCTTCCACGAAGAAAGATAAATACTGAGCAAATAAATCTTATTAAGCAGATTAAGTAGTATCAGTTTAATCGAGAGAGGCAATTTGACAATTAGGATGTATTCAATTCTGTCAGGGCCTGGGGAAGCCTTGAGGCTACAATTATTAAGGGCCAGAGTAAATTCATGAAGGCCAAATGATGAACTAAGAAACTGGTTATTTTCATTAGCGTATAATTCTGGAAAAGAAAAAGTTGACTTAGTGGGAATCCAAAGAGGACTAAGTTTGTTAATTGCTTCTTCAATTATTGTTAGTCGATTTAGAGGACCTTCATTGAATTTAACACTGGCCTATTTATTTTTTAGGATCCTACATTTCTTCCAGACATATGTCGCATCAGTTTCAAAGTTGATGTTTTCTGCGAATTTTCTAAAATTGTCAACTTTACATTTTTTTACATAGTTTTTCGCTGAAGCTACGCGTATTCTATATAAGCCATGTTACGTGAATATCTCCACTTCTTAAGTGCAGCTTTCCTAAGACGTATGAGCTTAGTACACTCGTCATTCCATCATTGAACTGGGTTCCTGTGCTGTCTGATATTAACAGATTTCGGAGAAGGGGTGCAATTCGAAATAGCTTCCGTTATAACATTAACAAAGAAATTGTATTATATTTACCGATGGTATCGAGTGAATCGAATGAGGGGTCTAGAAATTTCGAAAGTGATTGTTTCATCAATGATATTGGATCCAACTAGATTTTTTGGAGTGAATCGCCGTTGTTCTTTGATGTAACGTGTTTTATCGACTAGAAGAGTTACAATTATAGGGAAATGGTCTGATCCCCAGGAATTTATCACTCAAGCACATTGAATTTAATTAAATCATAAATGACTGGTGAGCAAAGAATGAGATCTATATTAGATAAACTATTTCGGTAAAAGTCAATGTGAGTAAGTGTGTTTTGACTAGAATTAATTCAGAGTCATTTATGGAGTTTATGAGTTTAATTCCGTTGATATCTATATTGGAGCAGTTCCATGAAGGGGAATTGAAATCGCCGAAGATGAGACTGGGATCATGCGTACTTAAAGAGGAAAAAAACTGGCTCCATTCTATCCGTGAGACCGAGCATCCAGGAACCCTATAGCAAGCAGCTAAATTTAAGATGGAAGTTATGTAAGATAAGTTTGATCATTCCTGTTTCTAGGTTGTCCGTTATGTTATGCAAAGATCTTGGATGGGTGCAAATTTTAGACTTTTTCTTATCAAAAATATAATACCACCACCAGGTCTGCGAGTTCTGTCAGTTCTATAATGTGTAGAAACCGAAGAGATCAAATTTTTGTGACTTTTAAGACTAGTTTCTACGTCTATAAATACATGGATTTCTTTTAAGCGTTTTTATAGTTCCTCTCTACGACTGCAAATTTCTCTGCAGTTCCAGTATAGCAACTGCAGTCCAGTAGTAGAGCAGAAGTTCCGGCTATTTAAATTCATGGAAGCGCCAATTAGTAGTGGATAGATAGATTGATGGAAGGCTCTGATGATATGGAAAAGTCAGTGTCCTAGTCTGGATCCTGAAATGAGAGAGGTTCATTTTCATTGTCCATTTTTTCGGTCCAATTACCACGAAGTTCAAGTTTTTTGATAATTCGTGAAATTTTATTTTTAATGAATCTGTTTGCCAAGCTGGGGTAGGTTTTACGCAGCATTTTGATTAGCAAAGAAAAGTTGTATTTTTTTTAATAAAAATATGTTTCACAGGTTCAAGTGCCAACTCTATAGTTTTTGCGTCAACCTGATCAGCCTTAGTTCCGTCTTTCTTCTGCTTCTTGCGCGGAGTGATAGCTCGCCTTATAGGGGAAGAAGTTACAAAAGGAGAGACCTCCCTGTTTGAGGAGGAGTTTGCATCCATCAAAGTGGGGGGTTACATTTTTAACCATAGTCATAGAGCCAGCAAGCGGGGAACAATTAGAACTTGTAGAGAGTGGTTATTGGAGATTTTTTTTCGAAGGGGGATCTTATACTCCTCATTTCAAGATTGTTGCTTTTCAGTAATCAAAGGAGAGAAGGACTCTTCTTTGTTTGTATCTCTCACTTGGGTCGGTAAGTAAGAACTGTCAATTTGTTGAAGTGAATCATTGATAGAGTTGGGACAATATTTCGTCAGATGTCCTTCCATCTTACATTGGAAACACTTAGAAATAAAGATCCAGTAAGAAGTATCATCAGTTTACTTAGATTCTCCAGCAGTTTGTTTACATCGTCCGAATGAATGTATACCTGTTTGCGGAAACTGAATATGTGTGTGAATCCAGCTTCTGTGAATCCGTTTACGAAGAAGATAGGTGAAACAGTTCTAATTCCTATTTTCTTGAATGCATTTAATATAACATTATGAGGAATAATAGGACGAATGTTTGAAAGAATAATTCGTTTGGTTTTCATAATTAGAGGTCTAACAGGAAGCAATCGGTCTATGTTTGAATTACCGGACGTAAGTTTGTCAACAAAAGATTTGCCTGCGACATACAGTAGCTTACGAAAGTCCGAACATTCGAACGCTTCCAATCTACATTGTTAACAAATAAAATGCACACGTTAGGTTTAAGTTTTTAAAATAAGATTGTACGTAAAGTCACATAGGAGTCTCGAGTATGTATAAGTAAAATTACAAAAAAATCTGACAACACATACAGGATTTCCAGGGCACTGAATATGTAAACATACCATACTTCGAACGCCTCAAAAGTATTCGAACGTACGAATAAATCTTGAATTGTTTGATGTTAATATCTGGTTGGTCCTCCTTTGGCATAACGTGTATCAGCCGGCTTTCCATACTGTATACAAGTTTCTCTGTTCTTTTCCTCAATAGAATTTCATATTTCTCTTATTTTGTTTTTTAACATTTCTTTGGTCGTTATGTCATAATTTCTGAGGTTTCTTCCAATTTCAGCCTATAAATGTTCTATGGGATTTATGTCAGGGCTCTGCGGAGGAATTTGTTGTGTATGCGGAGTGTTATATACGATCCATTTTTTTACAATTCCAGCTGTATGTTTAGGATCGTTGTTCTGTTGAAAATAGAAATCGTACAATGGGTTCAATTTAATTGCACTTTGTTTCAAATTTTCTTTTAAAATATTCAGATATTTGTATTTATTCAAAATTCCGTCAATAAAAACAAGATTTCCCGTTCCATTCGCCGTCATACATCCCCATATCATGATTGAGCCACCTCCGTGTTTCACAGTTGGAATCATATTCTGCATTTGCAATGCTGTGTTGCACTTTCTCCACACATAATGCTGTCCATTCGAACGGAAAATATTAAACTTACTTTCAGCTGAGAAAATTAATTTATTCCAAAATAAAATATATTTGACAACATACATTTATGCAAACGTTAGTCTTTTCTTTCCATTAATTTTACTGATACATGGCTTTTTCCGTGGTATTCTTCCATGGAAATCATTACCGCGCAGAACCCTGTGACATAGTTTTGGAGGTACATCTTTTCCAAAACTATTTGCAACAATTGCTGCAAGCTTCGGTGCAGATGTGCTTGGATTTTTCTTAATTTCACGTATAGTCATTTTCTCTTCTTTAGGCGTTAACTTCATTGGACGTCCTGTATGCTACTTGTTAGTAATATTTCCTTCAGTTTTTGACTTTTTTATTATATAATGTATCGTAGATTTACTTCGATTTAATAATTTGGCAATTTCAAGATAAGATTTATTTTCATTATGCAACTTCAATATTAACTTGCGTTCATATTTATTGATTTCTGAATTTTTCGTGCTCGTGATTCGGAATCTACTAAAATCTAATGTTTACATTTTGTTCACTAGAAATACAGTTCTTGTCTACGCGTTTGAATACTTTTGGGACGTCCGAAATCGTTATGTTTACACTCAATGCCCTGTAAATCCTGTTTGTGTTTTCAGATTTTTTTACAATTTTACTTATACATTTTCGAGACTTCTATGTGACTTTACGTACAATCTTATTTTAAGTTAAAACTTAAACCTAACGTGTGCATTTTATTTGTTAGTGATGTAGATTGGAGTCGTTCGAATACTTTCGTGAGATATTGTACATACAAATTCTATATTATTAGCAATTCTTGCAAATGCTCGAATATTAGATGGGTTGAGAACCTTTCCAACTCCAAAAAATGAAATCTTTTATGGTAATATCTTTGTATGCATCGAGAACATGCATGTTCCTTCATGGGGAAATTATCTTTCTGAATAACACTAGCGTATATAGATTCTGGAGAAGCCATATCTTGAGGTGCGTTTACTTTATCCATTATATTTTAAGAAAGAGATTCCTGTACACAGGAATTTATTTTCTTAACGCAGGAATTATTTCTGTACACAGAAATATGAAGAAGTATATGTTTGTCGCACCCAATCGAGTTGGAATGTGACGAAAACAAACACGAAACCACAACAGTTAGCACTACGTATGGCCAGCACATGTGAAACAAAACACATCCGTCACGCGTGTCAACACATGACTGATATTTCAAGTTATTGAGCGTGACAAAGTTGACTCTGTTGTAAAGAATTATATCATTTTCATTATTAACCTTTATTGCTTTACGATCAATCACAGATTAATTCACAATTATTCAATCATTTCACATCCGCGAACATGGCTATAAATCCTTTTAATAATTAACAACTGTATTAAACTGAATATAACATTGAAAGTAATATTCAACATTGATTCACACATAAAATTTATTTACTGAATATGTTCTTCAATATTTTAAAATGTGGATGTTAAATTTGTCGAATACAATAATTTGTAACCGTTACATAGAAAAATTTCCAAGCTAAAGTACAAAACTTATTTGTATGTAAAGCATCTATGCAATTGCTAAACTAGAGTAACAATTTTTCCATATTTATAAGAAAAGTTCTTTGTGATCTTATGCTGGGACATATACTAAATAATTGATGCGGAATGTTGCAAATATGAATCTGTTATGAAGGTTATGTATATAAATCTTATATAATAAGATCCATAAATATGTATCTACACACATATTTCAATAAACATCAATACATCATTAAAAGGTTGTTCCGTTGCTCCAGAAAATTAATAAATATTTCACATTTTACATTGGAGATATAATATAAATATAATATCAGTAATGTATAGTGTAAATATAGTATAAATTGTAAATAATATAAATGTTTGACATTTATGTATATTATACAAATCAGAATTTAAAAGAAAGTCCGTATAGAATGAATGTTTAAGTTTAAATTGCCTATTTTAGGGATTATATTTAGTTTTTTTGTAACTATAAATGTAGATGTAGGATTCGAGTGATATTTACTGTTGATGTAAATCAATATTTACTGATTGTGAATAGTGTCTAAATTGACAACATGTATTTTTTTTTTTAATACAACATTCACATTTTTTTAATATATAAGGTATTTCATTTAATATTACCAGTAGTTACATTATTATCATTATTCGCTGTGAGAAATATGTTATAATAAGAGATATTCTGATAACGTTAATCTTATCGGTGGTGCGTAAAAATCGTATGAAAATAAACTTTGATATTGTAAATGAAATATTTAATACAGTGTTTAAATACTAATAGTATTAAATAATTTTATGTTTATGAAATATTAATGTAATATTAAATGACATGATTAAATATATAAATATATTGAAAGCAAACTGAAATTTAATCCAACCCAATCGCTTTTATAAGAAATATTTGGAGATGACAGAATTAACTTGATATTTTTACAGAAAGTTGAAGTAAATTTTAGAAAGTGATTAATACAAAAAAAATATAATTTTTCCCTTGGTAAAGTTTTGGAATCCAGATGACATTAATTATTCAACTGTTACAAAATAAAAACATCAACATATTGCAATATTTTAAAATAAATATACTTCAAAGTAAATTTAATATTTATTTTAAATGCATAAACAATGTGAATTTTTATTATAATAAAATTTATTATAATCGTTGATACACGATCAAATTTATTTAAATTAAATTTTGTTATTAATTAATTTAGTATGAAAAATTGAGCAAATGATAACATATGGTATTCAAATAACTTTATATGCAGATCCATCATTTTTTACTCTTTTAGAATGAAATTTTTAAAAAATGATTGCATTCATTCGAAATTATATTAAAATTTATATATCAAAAATTTGTTTTTGAGTGATGAATTTCAAAACAATGTATCATAACATTGGCTAATAGGATAGACCTGACATGTAATGGGGTTTCGTGTCTCAAGGTCTGACCAGGTCATACGCACCAAAAAAAATCACTGGCTTTTTTAGCGCACTCTACGCTTAAACAACAGTGAATTGGAAAACTACGTCAAACAAAATGATACAAGTTGGGTGAGGTAAATAATATTTGTTATGGTGTTGTTAATTGTACATATCTGGGACAAATGACGTATAAATACATGTGCCTCGTCTGTATCTCCAGATTCAGTTATAAAAAATCAGTATCTTAAATTATTCCATTTTATATTATGTATTCATGTATATACATATCAGAAAGATCTTTTTCCGTGTTTTTTGATATTAATATACATTTTAAATATATAATAATTCATACTTCATTATTTTTAAAAATAATTTTTACCTAATTAAATTATTTCTTAAAATTATTTTGATTGGGCATCGGCCATTGTCAACCATATATTTACTTAATTTGCACAGCCAGTGATCGAGATGAAATTTGAAGAACATTATGAGGAATATAAAACTCCAAAGATATAAAATTTTGGCTTCGAGAATTTATTTTTTTGGAAGGCAAGTCCTTCAATTTTTAAATTTATTATATATAAAATTATTATATATAAAAAAACAAGCAGTTAACGTTAGACTCGTATAGACGAGCGATTTACGGCAAATCATCGTCTTCTTTTGAAACAACAGAGATATAATATTTTCTTATCCTTTTTTTTATGAAACAAAAAAGCTTTGCGTCTCTGTTCTTTCAAAGCACTGTAGGTGTATATTGTTGGTAATAATTTATTTTTCACGATTACAATTTCCTACAAATATTTCGCGTGTTCTATATAGTCGATGATAACGGATTTCGGATACGGTTCGCTATTCTGATCGGCCACGTGGCTAACGGTTATGCGGATTTACGACTGGCTTGAACGACTCTCGATTAACGACTGATAATAAGCGATAAGCGACAGATAACTGGTGATAAGGAACAGGTGAACAAGTGGCTCTCGCGTATTTATAGTCGGCGCTGTATTTATAGACTTAGCTATCTGTACACTTTATGATTCGTGGCCTAGCGAAAGCGCACCTGCCGGCGCGGTGGTTGTGCTAAAGTAGGTGGCGTTGTTTTCGCCGTGTTATCGACGGTGGTCGCTACAGCACTTCCGTCCTCAGACCCCTCATCCAGGCCTAATTCGAACGTTTGGAGTAGACGAAAGCACACGGAGTCTTGGCTTAGCTGTCGTACCGTACGGACGTCCGATACATTCTCGTTTACGTGTATCTATTCATATATATAGTGAAATTATAAACGTAAGTGTTAGTGAAAACAAGTGCCGATTTCTTATCCCAACACAGGGATCTGAGGAATGAATACACCGAGAAACCAACACTAATCTACGGTAGACCTCTTGACCTCTGAGTACCAATTTTTAACTTAACGGAAACTAACAACTCCATAATATCTTACTCCCACGCTCCGAAACTCGACTCATTATCTACAAAAGATCAAACAATTATCATCCACGCATTAGACGATATAAGTCTCCAAGACGTTCTTGCAATAAGAAAACTAATTGGTCCCAAAGCAATAAGATACATCTCTAAAATCTCGAATTTGTTCATATTTAGACAAAAAAGAAACAGTGACACACCTAACTAACTCGCACAAAACAATCACCTTTAACAAGAAAACAGTAAACATAAGATCTATGTTAACTCCGACTCAAAGAATAATACTAACGTCTCCCCGACTATACAAAACTCCGAATTCGAAAATATCTTCAAAAGGAATAACGTCAAGTTATGCTGTAAAGTAACAAATCTGAAAACAAATATTACTGACTCAGAATATGTCCACATCCTCAGCTTTAAAAGGCAAGTATATACTAGTATATACTAGATCCCGATGACATTTAAAAAATCCCATCCAACCTCTTAATAATCTTTGAGAACATATTTTACCGAATTTTCAGCTCCACTGACAGCATATTCTGCTTCCTTTGTAAACAAGGCCACCTAAAGAAAGATTGCCTGCAAAATTAAATCCAAGCACACTAATCGACTCGACAAATTCAAGTATAAAATCATTGATAAACGCAATCCTCCAAACTGCCGGCAAAGAAGATACCCATTATTATCGAGACAAACATCGCAAATCACAAACCAACAATCGACAAATTACCTACAGAGCAACTACCAAACTCTTCCAGTACCAAAAGACCTGTATCACAAACATCAGCCGACGACAAACCCGACTACGTAAGTTTAAATAACATAGACTTTATGCCTTCACTAACCAAACCGCATAAAAAAATTGCACAAATCAAGCAAAAACCACCACGCTTTGAATTTCCACTATTCAATCCCGCCAAACTAGAGAAAATGCTAGCCTTAGCCAAAGAAATAATAAATAATAAAAATCCTATGCACAACCTAAACTACTCTCAGCTCAAAAGCCTTCTCCAAGACAACTTCTGATCAGCTCACCCAATAGAAATCGCTAGAAACTACACTGATAACATCCCGACCCTTATATAAACATTCGAAGAAATCTACTCCCACCTGAAAGAGAGAAAATTAGAAACAGAATTCACCGACTTTGTACAAAGCTTGCTAAGCCGACCGAAACACTTGAAAGAGAAATATCAATCAGCTGCTCATCAGAATCCTCATAAGAGATAAAGAGCAATCAATTCCTGGTACAAAACTTGTTCAAATTTCAAATATGAAAACAATAATACAATAGAACATAAATGGTTATTATATTCATTATGAACAATTCAAAATTCTCGTAAAAAATTCAGCCCTGACATTATCTGCCTCTAAAAATCTAACTTCAAAAAGAATCACTAGCCTTCACTAAAATATTACAATACCTACGTCAAAAACCAGATAAACGAAAACCATGCCAGCGGAGGAATGACCATTGTAATATCAGATAAATATAACTCCATCTAATTCCCATTAAATTCAAACGTAGAAGCCGTCGCAGTAGCCATTTCATTTTCAAAAAGATCTGTTACATTTACATTCCAAATAATTTTCCCTTTGATTTACAAGATCTTGAAGATTTGATACTTCAAATTCCAGCTCCACTGATCCTGTCCAGAGATTTTAATAGCTACTACGCTCTCTAGGGATCGACTAGAACTGACTAGAGTCAAAACAATTGAAAATGTATTATACAACTAGGATTTAATCTTAATTAAATACAGGTTTTCCAACGCATTTCAGTACCAGGAAGTGCAATAAATCTACCTTTTTTGGTAGTCCATTAGTCCATAGCTAGCTTAATACCTAGAATGAGAAAATCTAAAAGATCTATACGACACCGATCACTTCCTCATAAAAATCGATTATGTAGACAATATTATCTCAGCTAAAACATATCATCGACCAAAATGGAATATAAGAAAATCAAACTGGCCAGTATCAAGAAAATATATTTCATCTCACAGAAAAAGAAAATACAGAATGAATTTGATCCAGTCCAGAGTAACAAAATAATAAACAAATTAATAAACGAATTTCAACAAACCATAACATCAACCACAGACAAAGCCTTTGGAGTTCTCAGAAATCAGAAATCAGAAAAAGACCGTAGTGGAATTTCAAAACCGTAGCGAATATTTCAAAATTGCCATCAAATGAATCATTACGCATTCAGTAGAGCAAAAAAGCATTCCACTAACGAAAACTAACCAAGTTCAAAAAGAAAATAAAGAAAGTAAAGAACAATCGTGGAGAAATTATATATCATTGATAAATTCCCAAACTGCAACATCTGAAGTATGGAAAAAATCAAACGAGTAAATGAATCCCAATCATCTACCACATTGCTAACGCTCTAGCCAAAAAATTCTAAGAAAATTCAAACAACAAAAACAACAGTTCGCCATACCTCATAAACAACAACACCCATATATACCAAGATCAATTCAACAATGACAGCCTAACTTCAATCTAACCCTGCTAAACTCACCATTAACATTCAATAAAATAAACTCCATCCTTACATCAACAAAACAACTCTGCCCCTGGACTAGATAATATCCCAAACTGACTACTAAAAGTGCTCCCGAATAAACTAAAGCTGCAATAAATTATCTGTTAAGGATCTTCAACTGCATATGAATCCACAAAGTCTTTTCTAAAAATTGGCAGAAAGCAATAATAATTCCAATTTCTAAGCCGAACAAAAGCAAACAAAACCTAAATATTTATCGCCACCACTACATTAACTAACACCATGTGTAAACTACTAGAAAAAATCTTAAACCGAAGACTTCGATGGTACCTCGAATTAAAGAAACTTCTAAACCCAAACCAATACGGTTTCCGACGCCATCGTTCTACCATTATATCTTAACGAACGGGAAATCTAACATTTGTGACACCTTCTACAATGGTGAATACTTAGCCGCCGTGCTTCAACACTGAAAAAGCTTTCGACATAATCTAGAGATCCAAAATCGCAAGTTCTCTCCTCGAGTTAAAAGTGAACGATAGAAGAATATGTTATCATAACTAATTTCTTATCAAATACATCCATTCAAGTCAGAGTTAATGAAGTTCTCTCACATCCAAAATAGAATCCCACAAGGATCAGTAATGAGCACCACACTATTCCTAACAGAAATTAACATCATCTTCAACCTCGAGCCATCAATAAAAGCTCAGTTATTTTGGATGATATAACAATCACATGTAGTGGGAAAAATGTAGATTAAACGAACATTTCCAAGCAGTCATCAACACTCCACACTGGACTGGTCAAAAGCAACTGGTTTACACTTTTCTTCTCAAAAAACTCAAGGTATCCTATTCACTAAAAAAGACAAACTCCAACTGCTACCTAAACTACATCCGAGTGGTATTGAAATAAAATTCACAGATAACATCAAAATATTAGGCCTTATTTTTTATGAAAAGCTATCTTGATAGCCATATCTAATGTCCTTAAAGGATTCCTGCATAAAAAGATTTAACATTATAAAAATCCCTTCCAATAACAACTGGGGAGCCGACAAAGACACTCTTTTAGAAACATACAGAGCATTAATTCGATCCAAACTAGATTACGTTTATAATTGAGCCAAAAAACATTCAATCCTCCATACAGTTTTAAGACTAGCCACAGGAGCTTGCCCTATAAATAGTTTACTATTCGAAGAAATAACTCTTGAAACCAGAAGAAAGTTCCTACCTACATTAACATCTTCTCCAATAGATGCAAAGTACTTTACAGCAATAAGCTCAAATTTCTCTCTTCTTTTCATATCAAACTCCTTCAAACTGTCATCTTCAAAATATACTTCATCGAACGTAAACCACCTCAAATCCTTCCATGGACAATAGAAGCACTCCCAATAAACACCAGTTCTTGTTGAATTCTCCAAAAAAAATTCTCAATCCAACTGACTACAGGGCTCGATTTCTTGAATTAAACAACAACTGTGTTCACCACAGCAAGATTTACACTGACGGGTCGAAAACGGACTCTGGAACCGGATACGCCATCATTGCAGTTAAAGCCAAAGTACTACAAAATCTTCTCTTATCGCAATCCATTTTTACAGTTGAAACTTACTTGCCATTCTTGAAGCCTTACAGTATGCGCACTCAAACAACAAAGCCCAGATCGTCATCTACACCGACCACGAGCGTTACAAAATCCCTAACGAAAACGTATGACCAGGAAAACCAACTAATGATCACCATACAAGATCTATACCACAACCAATCTTACACCAAAGTCACACTTATCTGGATTCCGACGTATCAAGAGATACAAGGAAACGAAAAGGCCGACGCAGCAACGAAAGAAGCCACAGCTCCTCCTTCACCTACTAACAAACTTAACCACACTCCTTTGTGAAGACCAAATAATCCACTGCAAAAGAATAATAAAAAACGAATGGTACAATATTAGCTGAAAGCATTCATCTATACAAATATATCCGAGACTTGCCACCAACAAACACCAAATGTTAGTAACAGAAAAAAAGGAATTACTTTCACTCGCCTAAGAACTGGACATACCAAGCACACCCGGATACATAATTTAAAAAACTGCATCACCCACCTGTAACCATTTTAACAATCATTTGTTAACGATCGATCACATTCTGCATAAATGTTATAGCACAGAAGCCCAAAGACAGAGACACGGAATAAACTTAAACATTAACCAAATCTCGCAAAACGAGATCCAAAAAGTTCTCAAAGACACAAATTCCTACTTATACATTTCAAGTCACCGTCATCGCCGTCAATGACCCCGCCGTCGATGCGACGCCAAATTCCTCACAAAAAAGAAAGAACACACAAATGCAACTTTCAATAAACGTAAGTATATCCAAATATACATATAAACATCCATTTCCGAGCAATAACAGCCGACATTGTCACCATGTAATTCTTATCTAATTTTTGTACCACTTTCTGTCTTTCGTTGTCTTTTATACATTAGGTATTGTAAAATTATTTTTCGTACAGTTAAATTTTCAAATTCAACAAACATCTCAGAGGAGGGGAGCGAATCAATTGGGACAATATTCTTATTTTGTACTGGGATTTAATTAATTGGGCTGTAATTTTATCCCGGAAACGAAACGCGTGATATTTAAAAGGGCTACAGAAAAGCAGCTAAAACCTCAAATATAACATTTTAGCTTCGGCTAGTTTTTGAGATATTAGAAAATTAAAAAATACATTAAATTCTGCGTATTATAATATTATAAACATTACTAATGTATAGACTAATATAATGTTAAAAATTCAAGAAATCCTAACATTCCGTTCTCTAATCCTAATGATCACAGTTTAATAGAATGGCAAAAAAAGTTGTACAGCAATATAAAGAATGATTATATTGTATGTTTAAAAGAATTGAACGATGGGAATCGTTCGAGAGCTCGTATTGAATTTCTCGTCCAGCCTCACCTGCCGATTATCATTCTTTATCATAAGACTGTAGTCTTACCTCTTCTGGCGATCCTCGACGTTTATATTTCTGTTTATACTTCTATGGATTCTATATAGATACTACCTAATTTCTTTACAACAGGAGTTAAAATATCACTGAGAAAAGACAAAATTTAAATTTTTTATAGTGAATTTCAAGTCAAAAAGAATTCTCAATATTTTTATAAACGTTTGAATTTTTATCAATTTCGAAAATAGAAGTATCTTTAATTTCTCACTTGCTACATAACGTAAAGTATCTTCAGAAAAACAAAGGTTCAGGATAATCAAAGCAAAACGTTTATATAGAATTCATGTAAAAACATGATATTTTTACATGATATTTTTTCCAAATTTATAATAAGCTTTATATTTTTAATTATTTCTAAAATTTGTTCAAATTACTCAGGGGCGACTATTTGACATTTCGGAGTTGAATTTCATCGGATAATTTTGATCGAGCTCGAACGAATACCTAAGACTCTGAGACAAGAATCGTGCAGCCTATTTACAACTAATTTCATCATTCTGTCGACAGAACCGATCGGTGGAACAGTAACAAAAATGTGGCAGCCATGTTAAATTTTTAGATAATTTGACAACTATGCTTTCTCTTTAACTCGCTTTTATTTGTCATCACAATGATAATCGCGATGAAGGTAATTGGAAAGAGAATGGGAATGATTAATACTCAATGAATATATTTCATTTTGAATTCAATAAAGTATGTTAAAATATGTCATTAAATTCTAGACAAAATTGTAAAGAAATTCTAGTATACTACAGAACCTACATGGTAGCAGTACACATGAGTATAGATGACTATGATTCCTAAAAGAAATAATATTGCCTTATGTCAAACAAAACGACGATCAGCAGAAGAGATTGAAAGAGAAGAACCGCAACGTCAATCATATAATTAATCTTACAAAATTATTCTGCAAATCCATTTTATATTTATTTTACATTAATTCTCGCATTATATATGTCAGTTGTTGTGTTCGCTTGATTGTAAAAAGATATCCTTATTATTTTAACGTGAAATTCAATCTCTTTAATAAATATTTCCTTCCGAAAAAAATTTCTCTAGATTAAATGATGGAACGAAATTCAAGTGATTAAACTTTAATTTTTATGCTCCATAAGAATATCAACAAAAATATTAGAGTTCAATCACTTTCACTTTGAAATGTTGTAAAAATGACTTTGAAAAAAATTCTTTCCACCTTCAGTGAACGCCTTAAAATAGTGCAACTTTAGCTCGAACATTTTTTTCTTAAAAACAAAAATACAGCAAATATATTAGGTTATACCATAAGTTTCTTCCGCGCCACGTTATGAGTGACTCTAAGTGGCTGTATTTATATAAACATGCAGGCTTATCTCTTAGCCGTTTATGGCATCGGTTTCAGTCGTCCCAGAGCTCTTTCAAAGTACGTTTCGTTGGTGACAAAGTCTCTTTTAAAATTTTTTCTGCACCGTTCAATATGGAGAGCCAAAAGATGCATTTGCGGTATGTTATGCTTCATTGCTTTAAAAAAGGCAATAGTGCAAAGGACACTGCAGACGAGATTTTCACCGTTTACGGGAGTGGTATTACCATTATTAGGACCGTCCGCAATTGGTTTAAGAAATTTAGAGCTGGCAATTTCGAGTTGAAAGATGAAGACCGCAGCGGCCGCCCAGCAACGACTGATACATTATCAAGACTGTGCTCACTGAAAATCCACGATATAGTGTGCGTGAGATAGTGGATGCCACTAATATTCCCAAGACAACGGTACATAAGCATTTAATCAAGATAGGATATGCGAATCGATATGAAGTTTGGGTTCCACACCTATTGACGGAGACCGGCCTCATGAACCTCTACGTGCGATTTGCTTCTCCAGCGACATGAAAGGGATCCTTTCTTAAAGAGGCTTGTCTGAGACGAGACTTGGATTTTATACCAAAATGTACATCGAAAACGCACTTGGTCCAAGGAAAATAGACCTTCAACTGTTGCGAAGCCTGGACTTCATCCGAAGAAGGTTCTTCTGTGTATTTGGTGGGACTGGAAAGGTGTAGTGTACTACGAGCTCTTTCCTCAAGATGATACTTTAGGGATCTGTAAAGATATTTAAAGACCCAGGATGCTGCTGGAAGGACTGAAGGAGTGAGAGAGAGAAGTGAGAAGAAAGGCGATTGCGTTTCGTCTCGGAGTCACTGCCTAGACTCATCAGTGGGGCTGATGGCAGCGACTCCTTATCTCAGACGCTTGTTGTTATAACTACCCGCTAGGCTGGACCCGGATCACCTTCCTAGCGGGGTTCCGCATGCTGCTTGCTTAACATCGGAGATCGGTAGGACCTCGACGCTAGGCACGCAGCCACTTGCGGCTTGTGCAAGTCGAGTGTTCGAAACTCGTAGTCGAGGAATCGTAGGGCCGCTACATCACCCCCTTGCCAGTGTAAACGATACTGGGAAGATGAGGAGACTTATAGTAGCGTTGCGGCCGATGGAGGAGTGAGTGATGATGGATGGCTGCTCTCCGTATTCTGTCTTTGGCTCGGTCCTGGGCACCTTTTCGTCTCGTAAGATCTGGTCACTCAGGGCCGGCGTCTGTGTTGGAGGCTTCGTGTGGCTGTCTTCAGAGGCGGCGTCATACGTGTGGTGGCTGCGCTGCGTGGTGACTGCGTGTAACATGCGTGGCTACTCTTTTGAACCCCGTCGTGATGCCTGCATGCGGACGTGTGTGTCTGTTGCAGCGTGCAGCCTGTGTGCGTGCGTCCTTCAGTCTGCGTTCGGCGGAGGCGTTACGTGCGCGCGTGCGACGGACCTTCTACGCTCGTCTGCGTTCGGTGGAGGCGCTGCGTGTATCGGGCCGTCCTCTGCATTCTTCCGTGTGCCATGTGTGCTCTGTCCTCGTTGTTGCATCCTCGTTCAGCGTCTGGATTTAGTCCTTCCAGATGTTGCTGCAATCCTTTGTTTGGGTGTCGTCCCTTCTTTTGTAGTCGATGTAGAAACTTCCGTTTTTCTGAATCCTGCGTGTTTAGTCGTCGGGTGGTCACCAATTTAGGGTATCTGTAAAGATTATTTAAAGACCCGGGATGCTGCTGGAAGGACTGAAGGAGTGAGAGAGAGAAGTGAGAAGAAAGGCGATTGCGTTTCGTCTCGGAGTCACTGCCTAGACTCATCAGTGGGGCTGATGGCAGCGACTCCTTACCCCAGACGCTTGTTATTATAACTACCCGCTAGGCTGGGCCCGGATCACCCTCCTAGCGGGGTTCCGCATGCTGCTTGCTTAACATCGGAGATCGGTAGGACCTCGACGCTAAGCGCGCAGCCACTTGCGGCTTGTGCAAGTCGAGTGTTCGAAACTCGTAGTCGAGGAATCGTAGGGCCGCTACAATACGATCAATGCTGACAAATATTGCAATCAACTGGATCAATTGAAAGCAGCCATAGCAGAAAAACGGCCAGAATTGGCGAATCGACGAGGCGTCGTTTTCCATCACGACAACGCAAGACCGCATGTTGCGTTAGCCGTAAGGCAAAAAATTGTTACAGTTTGATTGGGACGTTCTACCTCATCCTCCATACTCCCAGACCTTGCTCCATCCGATTACTACTTGTTCCTCTCCTTAAAAAAATTCTCCGTGGTAAATCTTTCAAATCCATAAGCGAAATAAAAACGCACCTAGATGAATATTTTACAAGTAAACTTAAACAATTTAGGAAAGAGGGCATAATGAGGCTTCCTGAGAGATGGAAGAAGGTTATAGAACAGAACGGTTCATATATAACATAATAAATCCATCTTAAACAAAAAATATCGTGTATTCATTTCGCATCAAAAAAAGGGAAGAAACTTATGGGACACCATATAATATATATTATAAAATTACGATGTTTAATTCTTTTAATTTTATGATAATTTCAAAATTCCATATTTTTTATGATGTAAATATACTGTTTGACATATGATTTTTACACTATTTTCTAGGTAAATTACAGGCACAGAAGAGATATATGGACCTCGTTCATACACCTCATTTGTGATACAAGCTTGTTTAGGTAACATCGAAATAATATTTTTTTTTTTTCTTTACGATTCATAGTCGTAATGTTATGAAAATTGGACTTTCTTGTAACACTTGATAACAAATTAAGAAGTGAATGTAGCTTTATTGTAAAGAAATACCCTGAAGGGAAAAGTGGTTATGATAACATTGTAACATTGTAACATTAAAAAACAAATCTACATTTCTTTTTCAATAGCAAACTAACAGTGAGGTAGCAAATGATCAAATGCCAATATTTACTTACGATGTAAAAATGAACTTTTATTTTGTTATTGACATAAATCGAAATATGTGCAAATTAAATTAGAAAATGGAATTAGTATTCATTATTTTTATAATAAGCTCATATTTCCTTATTTTGAACTATATACAGAATGTATCAGTTCATCATTTCCTTAAGAAAAAATAAATCCTAATTGGATAAAATAATGATTTTCCATTTAAAGCTTCATTTATGAGAAATTTAGGTTTGAAAATTCGTCTTTTATGTGTATTTCTGCTATTATTATGTATTTGTATTTTACTAAATTTAAGAATTGTAGTACTCTGTAATGTTTAAATTGATTTATAATACATTCGATTTTATATTGATTTACATTAGAAGTTTCCAGAACAATATTTAGTTTATTTTTGAATATCAGTAACTAATATATAATAAATAAACAAACTTCACTTTTATTATCTACTTTCATTTTATTCTGATTTACAGAAATATCGCTTCATTTGCATATGATGCAAAAAAATGTATGGCATTGAATTCTTTTGTTACTATAGTTTTATGGGGTTAAGATGAATTCTTTGTTACTATAGTTTTATGAGGTCAAGACCCTCTTTTTATCTAGATTCTTTTGTTTCCACAAACCATACCATTTAATTTCCTCACGTACACGCGCACACATACGCACAAAACAGCCGATGTCATTAATATTTGTGACACTAAGTTTTGTGCTAAAAGACAAGATAGCTAACCTAATATAGAAAGAATTATATTTTATATTTTTTATTTTACATTATTAATTTGCTGAAAGAAAGATACAAGAAAAATAAATTTTTCAAAAATCAATTTACAAACAATTGAAGTAGTTTGATTATTTAATAATGAACGATTTATTTTCTTTTGTAATAATAATTAAATAATAGCATCTCAATTTGAGGATGATATAATAAAATATATAAATACATGTGAGATAAGGAAACCTGAGAAAAGGTTCGGAACTTTCTCCTATGTGGATCAACAGCAAAGCAATTGTTGCCTGTTGTCCCTTGCAATTGTTATAGCGAAGGCCGGAAATGTTTGTTTTAGTTGCCTAAGTTTAGGACTTGAAATATTAGGATATGATTATGATTGTGTGCGTGAGAAGAACGAAAGTTTCGAGGAAGCAAATCGTGGAGAAATCAGAGAGCGAATATCGAGACACCAAGACGTAGAGATCAAAAAAATAGCGAGATATCGTAGAGTGAAGATCTGGAGAGAATAGACACGTTCGAGAGTGAAGACACAGAGAGTATTATAGCAAGGAGTGAGTTGTGAAAGCGCATAGATTTAATGAGAATTTTAGTATCATTTGGGACTTTTTATTTGTTCATTCCTACTTCAATAAACTTTTATATTTATATCAAACCACGTAAGTAAAATAACCTATTTGCATAAGTTTTACCTACAGAATTAAGAACTTTTCCGGGAAACCTACATATATTATAATATTATAGAAAATAAGTTAAAACAATTTTTAGATTGTGTCTTTCAATAAATAGCAAAACGTCCTTTTTAATAAATAGCAAAATTTCATTACTTGAAATAATGATATTGTCATACTAAACAATCACACGGACTTACCGTATGATTTTCTGAACTTCAAAAATGAAAGTGTTGTTTTTCGTAACATAAAATACATATTCATAACATAGAACACATATCACATAATTTTACATTAATGGAATCGTAATAAAGAAATTAATTATAAATATTATTAAATGTAAATCTAAAATTCTTCGTTCAATTAAATTCTTTTGCTTCATTTTTTGTTAATTTCGTTTAAGTTAGACCACATGATTTTAGGTACGATTTTATTTAATTATTTCTATATATATTGCATAAGGCTCTATCGCATATAAAGGGTATTAAGTAACAATATCTGATTGAAACATATAAAACCTAAAGTTTTAATCGTACTTTAGAAATCATTTCAAAAAGTAAAACCTACTGGAATATAATCAATCTGGATAGAATTCCTTGCAAACACATATAAATTTAAAACATTAGCATAAAAGTTTACAAACAAAATATTAACGAAAAATTAAATATAACAATTTAATTTTTCTTTTCTTCAATACTATGTTTAAGAAAACAATATTTAATATATTTAGTTAAACTTTCTGATAAACACACGTCGAAATACAATTTTACATAAATTGTTTTTCATTAATAACATAATATCTTGATTGAAATCCACATTGTTGAAACTCAATATCTTCTTCAATATCCATGATTTATATATAAATA
This sequence comes from Melipona beecheii, assembly GCA_032399605.1. Taxonomy (NCBI): domain Eukaryota; kingdom Metazoa; phylum Arthropoda; class Insecta; order Hymenoptera; family Apidae; genus Melipona; species Melipona beecheii. Next base: position 85,704 of record JAUCMO010000085.1, on the reverse strand, counting down.
AATATCGTATTCGTCATTTCATATATTCACGATGAGCTTGAAAGTAAAAGAATTGCAGAAGATAAAGTATAAAGATTGTTATGGTCATTTGCAAGCTTTATTATTCTCCGCTCAAAACAACTGTGCTCTTACAACATAAAATTAGAATTAGAAATCTCCGAAGTTTAGAGTATGAAATTTTTTACAATGCCTTCGTTATACTGTCATAATATAATTAATATTATACCTTACTCAATATCCATGTTATAAATATTCTTCAAATGACATTATTACAATACTTCCACAAAACTCCGAATTGACTTTTCGATATTTTCCACGACTTCAGCATATTGTAGTTTCATTTCATATCTCACAGTCTTCGTTATGATGCCGAAGGAGTAGGACATGCTAATATTACCTGCGTTCGTATTTACAGTGAGCTACAAATGTACACACAACAGCATAGACAAATAGAAGTGTACTGCCTAGCGGCAAGTATAGTGAACCTGTCGTGGTTGAGCTCGTGTTTGTCACCAACAGCATGGAACCTTAATCAGAAATGCTATTGAAAATCACAAGATCGAAAAATAACTTCACTTCACAGAAATGTTTTGAAACCTACAGCCCAGCTACAGCAGGTAAACCCAGTTAACTGCTGATAGGTCTAATTGAAAAAAAGTTCAATGCAACCAATCAAGACACAGCGTGGACATGGCAAACACAAACGCACGAGAAGAAACCTGGCTACAAGAAATACCTATCAGATATATTGCTTGTTCTGGAGCAGAACAAAACATTCTGAAACGGACAGTCAGGTCAAACAATACAAAAACAGTCATAAAACATAGAAATAGCTACCAAGGTAACTTGCGTGGTTTGGCTTAGGAAAAATCGACATTGCTGAGAACTTTCGAATTGCCCTGTTGTTTTCCCATCTAATTGCACTTTCTTTTGCATTAGAGAGAAAGGTAAGATGTGGAATGGATCGGTATGCGTAAAAACAAAGACAAGCCTAAAGAAAATACCTTTGACTGCAACCGAAACATTCTGTAAACAACAGTCAGTCTTGTAACAACAGTCAGTCGTGCACTGGCAGTCAGTTCTGTACTAGGAGAACAACAGAACACATCTCCAAGGTCGTACATCAAACATCAACACACACATACATATATACATATCCAGTCAAATATACAAGTATTGAACGATCTTTTCGCCAAACGAGAGAACCTCAGTATGCGGGCAGTAATTCACAAATCGCCGTGATGAAATAATAGTGGTGCACTCCATGAAACAGATCATAATCCAACCAAAAATTCTACTAACATTAATCTACAAACTGAAGTAACAAAACTATCTCCTATATACATACAAGTACAAATAACCTATCCAATAATAGAACTACATTAGCAAGAGATAGATGACGACAATTTCACATTGAAACAACTAAAGGACAGCCAGATAAGACTACAGATACCCGAAAATTACAACAAAATAGTCAGCGTATTAAAAAACTAAAATGCAAATTTCCAAGTCCATTTCTACCTATCAACCTAAACGTGATAGAACACACAAAGTAATCTTCCAAGGAATTCACCAGAAATAGCCACTGAATAAAATCATTAGTGGGTTAAAACAGCATAACCTTACTGTCAAACTGTGAACAACATACTTGACACGAAGCAAATCGCTACCACTATTTACAATTGAACTGGAACAAAAAGAAAGTAACAAAGATATTTACAACATCAACAAACTAATAAACACCATAATTAGATTTGCACAACCAAGACCAAAACGAGACATATCGAATGCTTTCTCTGTAAAGCATATGGCCACCTAAAAACTACTGCAACCAGCGACCGGCCTGCGCGGCGAATCATCTTACATAGGAATGTTCGCTAGATAGAAAGGCTAGATAGAAAATGTGAGATGTTACAACTCCAAAGAAAATCACTCTGCAAATTACAAAGTTTGTATAAAATCGCAAGCAATTGCAGCAGAAACTGTTTCCGGCTCTAAGGAAAAAACAATGCGAACGCAAATAGAGAAACAACTAATTCTACAAAATACCAAGTCAAGATCAGCTCTATTAATTCATGACAGCTTCTTGAACATAGCTAACAGAAACTACGCACAGAGCACAGCTGGAAACAAAACGTCTTCCCACATACCCGACCTGAACACAAATCAAGATTCTCACTCCAAATCATATAATAAAACAGCTCCAATCAATCAGAAATACAGAACTGTTAACTAACATGATTGCAACGCAATCTACACTGCTACAGCAACAAAGCCAACAAATGACTGCTATGTTACAACTACTAACGCAACTCGTTAAAAATAGGACATAATGAGAAGAACAACTAAAATAACATGAACACTAACAGGCACGACATAGACATCATGAAGATATCAGAAACCCATTTTACAAACAAAAACTAAACAAAAATTCTATATTATACCATCCATGACACTAAACATTCAGGAAAATCACACAATGGATCAGCCATAATAATAAGGAATAACATTAAACACCACTTACACACTAAAAATTTGATTGTCTCAAGCAAGCTACAACAGTTTCATTAGAAATCTTAAATAGACCAATACAAATGCCAGCAATTTACCCTCCACCTAAACATAAGCTCACTCCTAAACAATGTGAAAACTCTTTCCTGGTCGCGGGAGGTTACAACGCAAAACATAACTTATAGTGATCAAAAAGAATATCACCAAGAGGTAGAACTCTATCGCAAATGATAGAAAAATTATCACTAATTTCGCTTTCAATCGGCGGACCAACGTATTGGCGCAGCAGACTAGGAAACTTCGAATCTGATGGATTTCGCTATAATAAAAGGGCTAAATTAAGTCACACTTCCAAGTAACAACAAGCCTCGATCTCAGCTCTAACTATACACCCATAATTATAAATTACATAGAAGTGCCTTCAGAAATAGAGCTTATAACTTGCTGCCTCTATCCAGTAACACAAGAGACTGGGAAAAAATTTAGGTTCCAAATTAATCAAAGCCTGAATTGGAATGTCCTCTTAGAAACACCTGAGCATATCGAGAATTCAGTCGTTTACCTAACACAAACGATTCAAGAACAAGTCATCTACACTCAAAACTATTATAATAGGAATGGCAACAAACTATGGTACTCAAGCTACATATTACAAAAGATAAAACAAAAATGGAAAGCGCAATGGCAGAAATATAAAACTGCTGAATCCAAACGGCAGCTAAATGCGCTTACCAAGGAAACTAAAAAAAAGAAATTGAGAAGTATTTACCTTTCACGGAAGGAGGATACAAATTACTCACTATGGAAGACAGCAAGAAGATAATTCTTTTGGATAATATTATCTAGAATTATCTAGAAGATAATTATCGGAGATAATTCCGACTCCAGCAGTAAAAAAGAATTGAATACCTCTTTCTCAAAGCAAGTTTTGGCTTTTGCACGACACCGCAGACAAACTTTTCTGCCATATATTATCCCGGAAGAAACTACAGTAAACAGTAATGACATAGAGGTCGAAGAACAAACTAGCACAATACGCAAAACTATCAAATCGGAAATAAAATAACTAATATCAACAACCAAAACAAACAAAACACGGGGATTCGATCTAATCAGAAATATAGTTAAAGGAAAAATAGTTAAAGGACTACCTAACAAAGCTATCAAATTCATAACTATACTATTTAACGCAATATTCATAATCCAGCACTTTCCCAGCACATGGAAGCTGGTTGAAATAATTATACTGCTGAAACTAGACAAAAATATTCACGAACCATATGGACCCTCGTATACCCATCTCATTGCTACCACTGCTGTCGAAAATGCTAGAAAAAGTATTCTTAGTTAGAATTATAGAAATAAATAGAAAACAACTCATCCCTGACCATCAGTTTGGTTTTAGAGATAAGCGTGCTATAATCGAGCGCACACGCGCTAACCAACAAAATTGTTCAGACTTTTGAAGATAATAAGTATTGTACATGCTTATTCTTGGATATAGAGAAAGCGTTTGACAAAGTCTGGCGTGAAAGACTACTAAAAACTGCCAAAAATCACTTCCCTGACGCTTACTACCAGCTATTATACTCATACCTCACAAAAAGAACATTTTACGTTAAAATAAAAATTTCGTATTCTAGTATACCACACGTAAATGCAGGAGTACCGCAAGGAAGTGTATTAGGACCTGTCCTCTACATTCTTTACGCTGCAAATATTCCAACGACGCCTAGTACAATATATACGTTCGCAGACGACACTGCAATACTCGCAGCACACGAAAATCCAGCCGACGCATTTCGAATCCTCCAAAATCATAAGTCAGAATCATGGCTCCTGAAGAAGAAAATAAAGGTTAATTACAATAAATGCAAACACATCACCTTTACACTACGAAGAGGAGAAATCCCAGAAATTAAACTACACAACAGCCCTGTCCAACAAACAAAAAGTAGTCAAATATCTTGACTACACCTAGATTCAAAGTTAATCTGGAAGCAACACTTACACAAGAAAATACAACAAATCCGAACCAAAAGAAAAGAAATGTCCTGGTTAACTAGCCGTAAATCCAAACTAAGTATAGAAAACAAACTGATATACAAAGTTATAATAAAATCTATATGGACTTAGGTTATACCTATATGGCATCCAGCTTTGAGGAATGGCTGCCAAAAGCCATCACAAAGTTGGAAACTATGCAATCTATAATGCTCAGTACAAATAGCTAACGCGCCCTGTTACATCAAGAATGAAGACCTACGCAAGGATTTACAAATTCCTTCTGTGTGGGAAGAAATTCAACTATTTTCCGGTAGATATAAAGATAGAACAGCAAACCCCCTAACTAACACCTTACGTATGAACAATACCAAAAGAAGATTAAAGATAACGCGTCTACAGGTTGTTATAACGCATCCGCTCATCAAGTGAAATCATTGTGCAACTATGCTCCTCCACTGGGAGTAACATCCATACGATACCATCAAACCTATATTGCTGTCTCATCAGAAATGAAATAAAATAAATTAGTCAGTTGTAGTCTAAGTTGCCAGTTATAGTCTTACTTCCTACCGCAGAAGCAAGTATTTGTGTATTATAGCAGGTACGACCTGAACTCGTACAAGATCGTAGTTATGTGGCTGCAAATCGAATGGCAACATCTAAAGAATATTTTCGATTTTTTTTTCATTTTGGAAAAAGTTTTAGCCTTACTATATCGGTAACTTGGTATAAACGAAATTTATATGTTCGGTTGCCATGATTTTAATAAAAATATAAATCACATACTTGTTTGGACAGAAACTGAAGAATTTCATGAGTCTCAAAAAATTTCATCACGCCTAATAAAGTATATAAAGATTTATACTAAAAATTTTGAAAAAATAATAACATTCAAATTCGTGTACCAGATAAAATAATAATATCCAAACTGTCTCATAGTTTATTGAAATTGGTTCGAAGCACAGAAATAAAAGCTGAGTCAATTGAAATGAAATTTTTGGTAAGTGGATATAATTATTTGCCTATTGATTCAAATTTTGCCATTATCAAGTCATGCGAAAAAATTCAAAACATTTTTCATCAGATGATTGGTAGAATATAATTAAAATCATTAAAAGGATGCCCCATTTAATGTATTTTAAATCAGGATCATCAGGATTTTTTCTCAACAAAACCTTTAAAAAATTAATTAACAGGAAAGTAACAATTAAAAAGTGTGCAGTAAATTGGTTTAAAATGCACTGTATGAAATTAGAAAGACCCACATCATACATTTCAAATATGACTTTAATACAGATTCAGAATTTAATGCTGTTAATATAAGAAAATCTGTAACAGGTAGATACTTACGTTTTAAAAAGAATTTTAAAAAAACAATATACATATATTATTTCATCACATTTCTCCACTTTCTGTTTTATGGAGTTAATCGATTTGGCAAGTGAGCGGCTCATATACACCAATGATTATGACATGTAATTTTTTCGTAACAATATTTGTAGTGTGCCGATCTGAATCCACGTATTAGGGATTTTAATTAGATCGGTGGCTTTTAATTCAACGTTAATGAAAGACAGCTATTTCAAGTTAAGTTTGATTTTGTTAGGTTTGGTGGGATTTTAATTCACTCATCAGAAGTGAGATTTAATTGAATGGTTTGATAATCTGATGAACATAAATTATATGAGTAAGAAATGTGTAAGATAGTAAGTGAGATTGTATTTGTAGTAGGGCAAGTTGGTGCACGTAGGAATGCTATGAGAAGGCTACTCGCGATGAGATGTTGTATAGAGACACTCGTGTGAGCTTTTGAAAACTTCTGTCTACTCTACTGAATGATCGTAAAAATACTGAACTTGGACTGCATTGTGGATGGTCTTATATAGTGGTGGTTCCAATGTGTTTTCCGGGCTTAGGCAGGCAGCTAGTTGAGTTCAGATGTGGTTTATGGCGAGGACAGTTGCGATAAAGAAACTTACCGAGCCTTGGAATTGTTTGGCCGTCGCTGTGTTGACCGAACAATATTCATTCAAAATAATGATAAAGTGAATTAAATGTTATTCATGATTTAACAAAACTAACAAAAGTCATGAACGCATTACTGATTTCAAATGGATTTGAAACAAATTATAGAAAACAATTAATTTTGATTTACAATATACCACTACACAATGTCTTCAGAATAAAAACAAATTACTTTCTTCTACATAATTGTTTGATGAAGAGCAAACTGAAAATAAAACTAATGAAATCGATAATTCTTGGTAGTCAACTAAAAGAATCAAAAGAAAAATAATTGGCACAGACGAGATATGATAACTATATTCAGTAAGCCACTCATAAAAATAAATAATAGATTCAGTTCTTTAATATAATATAATAAAAGAAATGATAAAGAAATTTATACGAAAAGAACTCTTCCAATCTTTATTTATAAATCTCTAAGAAATAAATTAGGAGAATTAGTAAGGTGTGTAACCATTTGTTGCATATCCAGCTATTGTATTATTGTTGCATAGTATTTAATAAAACGATACAATGCAACGATGTGTGGTTTCTATATGTGGTTCATATCATCATACATATCTGTATCAAAACAAAGAGTCAAAATTCCTTCTGTGATTCTGCATGAGCAAGAAAAAAATGAAATCCTCTCCCTCCCAAATGGCTTACATAAATATCATAGGATTAGTTTGACATGACAGCAAAAGACAGTAAAAGCAAAATTGCATTGGGTACATATCTTCATACTAAATTTTGATATGAAACAGTGCAACGCTTAGCATATGGACACATGCTGGGGATGGATATGCAACAAACGAATATGCTTACAGAAGAATCATAAAAATGAAATACTTTATTGATAATACTGTAAAAATAACTTGCAATACTCTGGATATCTATAAAAAAAAATAAAATTTATGCGGAAAATAAATATAAAGATATAGTCGAATTACTTCTATGTATCATAGCATTTAACTTAGTATACTAACGACTTATAATTAATAAGTAACAGCATTATTAAGCACGAAGAGCTCTCTAAATAAAAAATAGACTTATGAGTTATTGCAAATTCTGTATAAAGTATTAGCAGTTTACTATATCCCAACTGAATAAAGAAAAATTTCAAAAATTACTTCCTACACTAAGACCATAATCCAACCTATTAGAATTACAATTTGCAAATATTATGTAACAATCTCGTATTATCATAACTAAAAATAGAAAAAAAGTAGAGAATCATAAGTAGAATTACTATCTTCTATCTTCTTCAATTTATTTCAACCGATCTTAAAATTCTAGACTTTCTTGATTTTTTTTTATTACTAATGGCACCTTATCCTCGAATATTATTTTCTATTATTTTTATTATTTTACTATATACATAATAGCAACAATTAGTAATTTTGCACAAATAGGAACATAAATTGGGAGATTATATTTCTATAATGTTAATAACTATTATGTTTCCATAATATTTAATATTACAAATCTAAACGTATGTTTAAAAAATTCAAATATAATCGATATAATATTAACACAAAGATTAAGAATAATAACATAATGGAGATTAAAGAAATTGCGGAAAAGGAACAGAAACTCCATCAGACAAGACAGTTTTAAACCGTGCAAGTAACTTTTTGAAATCAAATAGGCCATTCTAAGATTATGTATATCTGTAGTCTCAATACATTTAATAAGTCTATCTGAAAGCTAGTCAGTTACATTTATATCTAATGTTGATGACATAGAAATCGTCATTAATATTCAACCAATAAAAGTTGTTTTTTTAGAAATACAAAATGAAGATTAGGATTTTAAAATGAGAAAACGAGGCATATATAGGAAACCTCGAAACTGTTAAAATATGTTATACATTATGTTATGTTATGTATTATGTTATATATTATGTTATATATAATATATAATCACAGAAATACGAGGAAATATAAATGTAATGCGACAACGTAGGCGTGGAGTGCTTTTCTTTTTGAAAAGAGGAGAATCGAGCGAGTTGTATAACGAAGTCGATGAGAATCGTGAGAAAGCGTTGAGAGAGAACTGTTTAAAAGTCGATTATGTTGTTTAAAAAATTTATTTAATTCGTTAATTTGTGTTATTTGTTTTGTTTAATTATTTGTTGTTTTACTATCATTACTGTTACTAAATCAACATTATTTATATTATATCTCTATAAATTTTGGAACACTAGCTTAAACAACTAAAAATAGCTAAGATAATTTTATATAACTCATTATATTACCTTATAAGTTATAAATAAGACATACGAAATAAAATATCAATAAAAATTTCTTCTAATCCAAACATTGCCAAATATGTATTATACTATGTATCTTTCTCATCAGTTTAGATTCCGAAAGAAGCACTCTTCAATGCAAGAACTATACTGAATAAATCATATAATAACTCAGCTTCTCTACGTTAGACAAGTATTTAATAATTATTATAAATATATAATTATTATGAATATTACAAATATTACAAATGATATAAGGCTATTAAAATTTTAAAAGTTACTATTTTACTTTAAATTATTGCAATTCTACTTGAAAGATAGAATTTCGTATTCTAACTTTTTTGATTTTTTCACTTTAATCATGAACACATGCGTTAATTATGATCAAAAGTCATTATAATAAGAGAAATTGGTTTGTAGGGAACCAGATAGAATCTCTTTCAGTCAAAATCCTTTATCTTCCCATTTTCTAAACTAATATGTTCGCGCGCATGTGTAGCGAGACGAGATCGTATTTAGTAATGAATGTGGACTGTATATTTGCGCGTTGAATATCAGGGGCTTGTCCCCTCGTAATAACCTTGTGTCGCGAGAGAGTGAACCTTATTAGTCGAAAGTCGAAGTGATTCTGAATTGCAAAGTCCGAACGCCTTCTCGGTTTCCCTTCCTTCGGCTTCGGAAAATCGCGGGTCCAGGATAGGGCACGAAGGGCCAAATACCCGTTGCTGTCGTGGGTGATCTCGCTGACCCGTGTTTCTCACGTGTTCGAAAAAGTTGGTGCCATGCTTCAATCCATGGTCGAGGGCCTTGTCTGCTTAGAACAAAGTCCAGCCATGTAGCCAAGGTTTCTGGCGACACAGGCCTGCTAAGGGTACTTAAAAACCAATAAATTTTCTCGGACGTGCCTGTTCCCAGACCGTAGGTATTGTAGCATGGAAACTCTCCCGAACATAATATCTAATAACTATTCTGTAGTAATATCAATTCTTCTTAGCTTAATATTTTCAATTTGAATTATAATTTTCTTAATGTTGGGATACTTTAATAAAAAATGAAATCATGCTATATTCTCGTTTTTATTTCTCTGTCATCTCATTTTTCTTTCTTATTCTTCCCTTATTCTTTTATTCTATTATTTCTTATTTCTTTACTCCGCATCTTTCTCACTTCTGTTCTATGTCCTTTGTTTTCTCTTGACCAGAAATTTTTTTACAACTTGTACTTTTGTTACTTGTTTATGGTATTATTTTATTTGAGCTAGCACAACTGCTAATCAGTAAATTGGCTATGACTATTAGAATTAATATTTATAAAAATGGAAAACAGTAAAACTTTCTGAATGGCTGAAATATAAAATATTTGGTTAATTATTTTGAAAATATATTTGTGGTAAGAAGTATTAAGTGTATACAAGATGTTTGTGGTAAGAAGCACTAATTGTATACAAGATGTTCACATTACTATTGTCCAACGTTTTTCTTTTTTGTTGTGTTCTTTAATACAATAGTTTACTCATATTTTTTGTTATTATTACATATTTATATTTTCTTTAAAGAAATCAAGATAACCTTTAATGTTTTGAATGGAATGCTCTAAATTTACTATCAAATGAAAGTATGCTACAGTGTAGATTATATCATTGTAAAGTATATGAATTTATCTTGAAGCACAACAAATTTGGAGATCATTAAAAATTAAATTAATCTTTAAAAATTAAAATTAAAAGGTACTCCTGATTTCTGTGAAAAAAATGCTATGACAAGAAACATAATATTATTTACAAAAAGCAGTCCAACTTTCTTTATCACTTATGTTTAATATTTCCAAGAAAAACGGTGAACAATAATAATGTGAATATCTTGTACATTAAACAAGCTTTGAAATTCAATTCAATTCAATTCAATTTGAAAATCAATTATGATTTATTAAATTCTATGTTTAAATTCTATATTTAAATTCTGTTTCAAAAATAAAATTAATTGATTGAATCAAAAAAGAAGCAACAGTAGGGATTTCAGTTCGAATATAAGATCGAATGTAAATCATACGAATGTAATTTCTAAATTTCATATATATCCATAAATATATTTTAATTTACTGTTAAATATAATTTCATAAATAAAGTATATAAATAAAATAAAAGTCATAAATAAAATCATATATACAAAAAAAAAACTGTTCACTGTTATCAAGTTACAATATCAAGTTATAATATTAGAATACTACACTGATACAATTATACAAATTTAAAAAATTTTTTTTAGGTCAGATAACTCCAGAACCATTGCCAGAATTTTTAGCTCCTTTGGAGAATCACACAGTAATCCAAGGCCGTGACGTCTTCTTCACTTGTGTCGTTAACAATTTACATTCATACAAGGTATGCTCTTCAATAATTTTTCAATTTTCTGTTTGTAAGATAGATATAAACAAATAATTAAACAGAATGAATGACAAAACACGGAATAATTAATTGTATCTTTATTACTTAGCATTGTATTTCAAATCTTTTCAGGTTAATGTTATATTTAATTAAAAAATTATGAAAAAAATTTGTATCAATATCATATCATTTTATCATCATTTCATATCATTTTACTAAATATTACTAACATTGCTTTCGATTACATCATATGCTTTCAATTTCATTACATTGAGCTAATGTCAAGAGAAATTATTTATCGGCCTAAAAATACTATATATCGCAATACTGTATTATATCTCACTAAGTAAATAATATAATACTTAAGTCTAATGCAAAATTCGAATCCTCATAACTTAAAAAATAAACTTCAGTTGATATTTTTATATATATTGAATTATCCGGAAAGTTCGTGCTGATTTAAGAAAAACCCAAAGGTAACATTTTTATGTATTGATGTTTATTTATTTATATATTCATCATTTTGTTCTACAACTTTTTCTCCATCTTTCATGCAACTTGAAGATTCCATCCTTCCAGATGAAAGTTTGGGTGAAGATTGGTTTTGAAGATAGCTAATGATGGTTCATTTCGCTTATCCCAGGATCTGTGAAATTTTTTTTTTAATAAAATGACATTACTTATCAATGGCTGAATTGAAAACAATATATTTTAAACCAAATACATTAGTTTTTCAATAAACGTATGTAATTTATTTAAAAAACTAAATTCAATAGAAACTATTACATAATTTTCATCTTTGTTAGTAATTTATATAGAATGTTTATGACATATTTATTGGCTGTATAATTAGTATATATAATATATCATAAACATATGTATATACTGTATATACTGCAATGACCCCTTATTTATGTAGTAAATATGGATCAAAATTGATGCAGTTTCGACGGCTGATAATTAATTATTAAATTTAAAAAGTATATTTATACATTGTTTTCATTTAAATCAGTTCAATTGTTCTAAATTAATTGACAAATTGTTCTAAATTAATTGACAAATTTTTTTAATAAATATCATCGTGTTTACTGCAAATCGGAAAGAAATCATTTTTATTAATATATACTTTTATTTTTTCTAATTAATATAAATAAATATACAGTTTGGTTGTGTTTCTGTAGACGTTTCCCTCATTTCTGTAGAGAAACTTCATCTTTCTTATTTTTTCCTGCTTTGCATTATGAATTACAAATATAAAGAAAACTAGCAGTGAGCAAAATCTTGAGAAAACTTGGATTGTTCGGAAAGTAATTTCGTTTTTTTTTTTTCATAAGAAGAAACAATTTTCTCATAATATATAAATATTTTAAATTATATTGACTATTTTGGTCCAACTTTTGACTCTTTTGCCATCTTTCTGGTAGTAGCATGATTCCACGCTCCTGAAACTTCTGATCTTTGCTTACAAAAAATTCAAGTGATTTTTAACATCCTCCTTTGAAGTAAATGTTTTACTGTTTAAAAAATTTTATAAAGACCGGAATAATAAATAATTTGAGAGTGCCAGATCTGGCAAATATGGTAGGTATGGTAACATGTGCCATCTAAACTATAATAGCTTCTAACGAGTTACCAAACTTGTATGAGGTCTGACATTATCATGGTGAAGCACTACACCTTTTCTGTTGATCAATTCTGGCCTTTTCTGTTTAATAGAATCACTCAGTTTGTCCCGTTGATGGCAGTACACTTCCGAATCAATTGTAGAATTGTCTGGTGAAAGATAAAAAAAAACAATTCCCTTAAAATCCCACCAAACGGAAAGCATCGTCTTTTTTTATGAATATCGGTTTTCGAAATGATTTGAACCGGCTCATCTCTTCTACTTTATGATCGCTTACGTTCGATTGTTGTAAACAATCAATTTCTCGTCACCAGTTATGATTCGCTTCAAAAATGGATCACTTTCTTGATGTTTGAGAAACCAATCACAGATGTCAATCCGACGGAGCAAATCTCTTTCGGAACAAAAACATGTTGAACCCATATATCGAGCTTTGAAACGAAACCAAATCGTTTCGTGTGATTATAAACGGTCGAATTCGACAAATTTAATCTCTTAGCAATTTCTCGTGTTGTTATCCGACAGTTTGCTTCAATCAATACTTTTATTTTGTCTTTATCAGCTTAAATCTTTGTTGACCTTCCAGAACGAAATTGCCGAAACGAAATTTTATGAACCAATTTTGGCACTAGCGTTCTGTCAACGCTTTGCCAAAACACACCTCTTCTATTGTATAATTTGTTTCTTGCTTGAACAGCATTCTTACCTTCTCGGTAATAAAAAAGTAAAATATGCCGAAAATGCTTTTTGTTCCACGTTTGATGGGACATAAAAATAAATTGCACAGATTGGAACAAAATTTTTTACAAATAAGCCTTGAAATATCAACTCTTAAAATATATAATAACAATAAGTTTTAAAATGCAGTTAGCTGGTTAAAAATACAAATAATGCCTCTATTAGTAAAAAAACGAAATTACTTTCAGAACAATAATAATCCGAATAATAATTCCCAATAATAACGGAATTTATATAGCAACAGTATTTGTTTACACTCTCATTAAAAAAATTTAAAATCATTTCAAGATCATTTTAAATATTTTACATGAATGAATACATGGTGATGTTAGTTACATGTGTAACAGAAAAAATTATGTGTATATGAATACAAAAAATACAAATAATCTTTAAAAAAAACCAAAAAATAATAAAAACAAATAATTTTCCATTCTATTTATCTCTTGAAACAATTATGTCAACGATTCTCACACTATCAGAGGAAAGATATTTAGATAAGATATTAAGGTGACCTGTTTTAAGTGCAATTATTTTATATATTATATTTTGCTTCTAAATAAATATATTACTGCTCGTGCTTGGATATTTGATACATATTTTTTCCAAATGATATCTGACCCAATTCTACATGAAAAAATAAATTTAAAAAAATAATAAAATTTTTCATTTAAAGCTTTGTTTTTGAGAAAATCGAATTTGAAAATTTATTAGTTATTAATTAATATAAGTATATTTCTAACAGTATATAACTAATTCTAGACTAAACAGTAATAAATAATTAGTAGAAGATTATTCTTGTGAAAATAAATTGAGAATATAGAATAAAATTTTTCCATTTAAAAGCTAAGTTTTAAAGAAAACAGAACGTGTTTAGTTAAACATTGGTTTACTAATTGCATATTTGAAACTGAATTTTTTCAAAAATGAAGGATACTATGAAAAAATTGTATTCTAGACTTTTAACTTATTTTCGTGGATAGAATAACTTCTTGTTATGTAGTTATTTCTGATTAGTTTCTGATTAGATTAATATAATTGATAAATTTTCAAACTTGATTTTCTCGAAAATGGAGCTTTAAATAAAAAAATTTTATTCTATCTTTTTGACTCATTTTGAGGGTGAATCACTTCCCCTCTAATTATACCATTAAATAGAAAACATTTTGTATAATACGGACATATAATGTCCGTTTTAATATAAAATTTGGAAGCTCATATTTCGGCAATAATTTATACGAAAATCACAAGTATAAATTGTTTTGAAAACGTCTCTGCATGAGTTACAAATGACTTTTACGAGATTTCTTAAGGTTACTACAAGATCAAACAAGTACCATGATTTGTCCATTTCTCTAACTGTCCAACTTTTATCTAAAAATTTCATCTAAATTTTTTTCATTTCATTCATATTTTCTAAGATATTTGAACGTTCTCAAATAAACTGGACATATTATAGATATATGTTGAGATAGAAGTGATGGATCCAAGATTATGAAAAAACAAATGTATCTTCTTGTCTTTATCTAAATTAAATGTTTCGACGTGAAATGATTCGAATATTTAGTTAAAACACTAAATATTTAGTTGAAAGTTGTTTGTTTCTTCTGAATAGTATGAAATTAAGTAGCGAAATTAATTAAGACGCAACGATTTTATGTTCTAGAGAATTTGATCGCGTTGTATGAACAAAGACACTACATCATATGTACTTACACCTGTTTATTTGTCCGTAATGTTAACCGTTGAAACACACATACCAAGTTTTAATGTATACCCTGTTATCCTTTTCTTTTCCATCCATCTTGGATGATGATATTCAATATGAAATCAAATGGTAAGATTTGCATACACATTGTTTATGCTAAACGGGATTATGGCTATGATTACATGTAATTATGAAACTAGATACATTACGATGAATTAGATAGTACATATTAGATACATAAGTACATATTTACATCTCTATATTGTCCACATTCGGTACATAATTGAATAACATTGTAGTTAAATTAGTAATAACGTATAAGTTGCAATTACGCAATGATGATGAGTATTTACAAGTGAGTATGTATATAATTGGGATCTTGGATTCGGAAATCTCGGAATCTGCAGCCAGAATTTGAGATTTACTATTTACGATATATGATTCAAGACGAAACACCAAACCATACAAGTATCATCACATTGTCATCGCTATCATTTTACTATTGCCATTATTAGAGACTTTAACTATTTGACATTACTTATTATGTCATTGGCATTTTGGTATCATACATTATTTTCACATTGTTTGTTAATTTAAAGTAAAATTAATCATTATTTGTTTTCAAAAGTTTTCAAAGTTTTAATTTTTGAAAACGTTTTAATTTTATGTTGCCAAAAAGATAGCTGTACTGATGGCAATCTCATGATAAACTTGTTAAATGATTAGCAGTTATGATTGTTATGTCATTCGAATCTGAAGAAACTAGAGTTAGCGGATGTAAATTAAGGATAGCCTGGATTTGGATATTAATAGAATTTTATAGGATAACAATGTTTCTCTTATGACGCGAAGATGATTTTTATTGATTTCCCAAAGGCCGTCGAAATATAATGGAATCACGTCCTAATTGATGTTTTATTAGCAACCGACTTAATTCGTTAGGTCATTGTGATGTTGTGATCTGAATCACGCGAATAATGTATTTTCTTGCGCTTTTCTTGCCTTTTATTTCTCGTTTCATTCTTATGAAGCTTACTACGTTGTCGGAACAAATATTCGGGTCAGGAATGTATCGACAACCAAATCTTTAACTATTTCGATGTGGATTGCTTCCTTGTTAGTAGCAAAATAGACAAAGATTGTTAAGAATATTTTGATTTTATTTCTACTGCGATTGATCATTTCCTCGATAAAAATGAATTCATAAAAATTTATATATTTAAGTTAGGATCGCTAGATGATCGCTGATTACAAGTACACTTAATTGAAGAATTAATCTACAGCAGTAGCTTAAATTTAACAAAACTTTCTCGTAGATATTTTAAAAAATAAGACCAAATAATAACAATTGGGTAGAAAAGTGATTGATAGAAAAAAATTGTCCAGAAAGGTGATTTTGATAACATATTTTAAAGTTATTCATAAGTTTCATTGATATCAATGAAAGCATCCACTTTATAAGCAATGATTCAAAATTTATATTGATATTTTAGATTTGAATTTCAGTACAGTTTCGATTTAACATAATTGTTGTGATAAACATGCGTCCACAATCAAACTACAAAACAAGTCTTCAAACCAATATTTTAGTGAACATCGCAGCAATAGCAGGAATATTAAGTTAAGCATAACGCACTGTTTGCGCTTTATTAGCTTTTTTTTCTATCTCTCTGTCTGCAATTCTGTTTTATACGTATTTGCTAGCTAGAACTAGAATCGTTTTAAAAGTCGATCGATTGATCAATGTTGGCACTCTCCCAAACATGGATTGAAACGTGAATTGACGCCAACCATCAGGTCCGAAACAATAGACAAACAATATTCAAAATAGGTTAACAACGAAGAACCAAAATTTTTAAGAATTGAAGATGATAACTTTCTAAACAGGCTAGAATTTCTTGTAAGCACAAAAACACTATATAAAGATAGAAATCAAAAAATCGTTTTATGCTGACGAGAAATTCTGAACCGTTTCTAGTTAAACTTATTCAAATGCTATTTTGAAATAAGCGGTTTAAATAAAGATGCAAACGAACTAAAGTGTTGCAAAACAGTAATAAGAGTATAAAACATTAATATTGATTTTCAAGAAGCTACCTAAAGAAAGACAATGAATTATTGATATGAAAAAATTAATTTGAGAAAAGATCTATTAATAAGATAAACTAAAGATTTTATGTTCAAACTTTCCTGGAAAGATATACTCGAATTCAATATATTATAGATTCGTGAATTCTTTATTTCTTATCCTTATCACGAATCCCTATTTTTTTGCAATAACACAATCGATGAGGTATTAATTAAGTTATGTTTGATTAACTTTAAGTTTTAACTTGATGATAAATAAATGTTATCGGTACTAAATTCTGGGTAATTTAACATGTCTATGAAGTAGCTATTTTATTGGATCGCTCAACTTAATACCTATACTGTTAAACTAAAGCTTTTGTATCAAAATTTACCATTCACTATCGAAGATCCGTGAATATCGATCATAAAGGATATCATTAATTTTGTCGCTGTGCTAGTACAAAATTTGAATAGACGAATAATTTAGTTGTTGCAATATCGTACTGTTATAAGGAATACGCCATAGATAATGGCCTTCAAAACAATTCTGATTCATTGTAACTAAGCCTTTATGAACGCTCAATGAGCATGGCTATAAATTACGTTTTCGTATAAATTACGTTCAGGAACCATCCTCATTCTGAGTTTTCAAGCGTCGAGTATCGCTCGTGTTCTGAGCTATATAATAAACTTCTTTATTAAAATTAAAAATGATTGAAAGAAATCTATTTATTCTTTTAAAACATAACATTTTTTGATCCAGCAGATTTACATTTTATGGTTACAATACCCACAAATATGCTGCTATTACAACTGATAGATTGATTGCTATTTTCTACTATTTTCTTTCAATAAGTATCCATAATTATATGAATGAATACATTTTTTCATACAGGATAATTTCGAATAAGATAGTCGATTTCATTTTATAGGTTATCAAATATTAATTTTCAGCTCTCTTTAATAATTTTTAATGGCATATTTTATCTTATTATTGTATCATATTATATCATATTAACCATTCTTCTTATCCATTTTCATTTGAAAAATAAGACAAGTTATGTATAATATGCATAATTGAATAATTTCAAAAATTTTTTGCTTATTCTTTAAATTATAATTTATTAACATTTTACCAAAAAATACCAATAACATTTTCAGAATATAGTATGATAATGTAGTATTTATGTATAGTGTTTAGATGGCGTTTTAAAAAACAGAATCTAAAAATAGAGGATTGTGGATAAATGAAAGAATTGTTGAATACTGTAGAAACAGTTCAAAGTGGGAAAATAGGCGTGAATGAGGCATCTAATGTATTTGGCATTCCGGTTTCTATGTTAGTAAGATGAATGAAAAATAATGATTTTTATTTAAATAAAACCTCAGAATCATCTTCATTGTTAGGTAGAGGAGAATAATGAAGAAAAACTTAAAATTTACATCAAAAAATTGCAAAAGTACACATCAACATATGAATGCATGAAATCTATGGCATTTAATTTGGCTGAAAATTTGGAAATAAATTTAATAAAGGAAAAGATTAACTGAATATGATTGACTAAATATGTTTTTAAAACGCCAGCCAGATCTCAATGTCCAAAAATTAAAAAGTGGTTTTTTGTCTCGGTACTAAGGTACGAATAGGGTGAAAATTAACTCATATTTTTAACACAGAGCAGAGAAAATCTCTTAAACAAACCGAGAAATATATTTAATATAGATTAAATAGGCTTACTAATAAACTGAAAATTGAATTCAAAATACATATATATTTTTTACGTGGGCCATCTGACCCGGATAATCTAAATAAAGTGCCATAAGATGTTATTTCTTTTATTTTGTAAATCTGTAATTACTTCTTAATTTTCTACTTGTAATATTATAAATTTATATATATTTACCTACACACACACACACACATATATTTTAGATATCAATTATATTTAAAATATAATAGTTCATTTAAAAAAAGTAGGCCATCATTCTCCAACTTAGAACTATACTATTTCGCATTCACAATACAATTACTTCTTTATTAATACTGCCATGTGTATTAGGTTTGTTAATACAGCATTATAGTTACAACATACCGATTCAAAATTGTAACAATTAAAGTTGCTTGTTTGGAATGGACCTAACATTAAATTAACATATGACAATGACAATTGTTTATATGTATTTATTGAGGCCATAAATAAATAAAATGAGATAAGGAATGAAGAATCAGGTAATAAGCTTTATGCCTGTGTTAAATGTAATGTTACTATTGCACGTAGAATATTATATTATGTAGTAAAACTTCGATTATCAAAACATTTATTATCCAATCTTATTAAAACGTTGTATCATCAGAATGTTCTAATATCAAAACAATACGTTTCGTACTTTTACAATTCACACATTATTTACTTTCAAAAGAAAATTTCTATCAAAACAAGATCGTTTTACAATATTTTAGTGTTATTATCCTGAAATAAACAGTGTAGTTATTTATTAATTAAAACAAAATATGAAATTATTAATAAGTTGAAGAATTGCGAGTGTACAATAAATATAGCTCAAAAATAGGCCGTTAGGTAATCATCGATCAATAGCATAAAAAATAAAGAACAATGAATTGAAAATTATATAATAACAAGGAAAATGATGATAAAAATATGTCTTTTCAAAGGCATTCGCAGCATACGAGAAAAAGAATTAAATATTGTGAAACGCAAAAGACAACTTTAAGTACTTATTTATGTTAAGAAATTTATGTATTGGGTTGTCCGGAAAGTTCGTGCCGATTTTGAAGGAAAATTGAAACGCAGAAAATTTAAATTTTAATATACATTTATTAAATTATATAGGTACCATTCTACAACCTTTCTTCATCTTTCAGGCAACTTGAAAATTTTGTCATTCCAGAATCTCTCAGATTTTTCAGTGAAAAACTTTTCTATGTAATTTTTTATCTCGACCAAAGAGTTGAAGTTTTTCCATTAAGAGAATTTTGTAATCATCGAAATAGGTGAAAATCAGAGGGTGCGAAGTCTGGTGAATATGGTGGATGGGGTAAAACATCAACCGAGCTCCAACAACTTTTGTCGAGTTGTCAAAGACACATGAGGCCGCGCATTGTCCTAATGAAACACGACGCCATTCCGATTCGCTATTCCTGGACGTTTTTGTTCAATTGCTGTCTTTAATTCGTCTAATTGGAAACAATACTTCTCTGAATTTATATATTGTTTGGTAAAAGCTCATAATGCAGGATCCCTTTCCAATCCCACCAGACACAGAGCATGACCTTCTTTGGATGAAGACCGGTTTTTGGGGTGGCTAAAGGTGGTTCATTCCGCTTTCCCCAAGACCTTTTTCGCTTAATATTATTATAAATGATCCATTTTTCATCCCCCGTCACTACTTGCTTCAAAAATGATGTCTCCTCGTTGCGTTTATAGAGCGAGTCGCAAATGGAAATGCGATCCATCAGATTTTTCTCCGTTAAATCGTGGAGAACCCATACATCAAAACGGTTTATGTAGCCAAGCTTCACAAAATGCTCGTGGATGGTGGATTTTAACATATTTAACATTTCTGCTAATTCACGTGTCGTATAGCGTGGGTTATTCTCGATTAGTGTTTTAATCTGATCTTCATCTTTGGTGGAGGACCTACCCGGGCGTTCTTGATCTTTAAAGTTGAAATCACCAGCTTTAATTCTTAATTTAAATCTTAAACCTAGCAAATCACTTTCGCACAGTTCTTTCAGCTACAGCACCTTCGCCATAAGCAACGCATATCTTGTTTGCCGCTTGTGTGGCATTTTTGCCTTTCCGGTAAAAGAAAAGCATTAAATGCCTAAAATGCACTTTGTTTTCTTGCATATTCAAAAGCGTATAAAACTGACAAAAATGAACGTATCGTAACCAAATTGTTTTCCAAATATGCCTGAAGTACTGTCTTTTACAATATGTACGAGTGTCATTTGTTTTCAATCGTTCTGATATATTCAGACCTGTCCTTACACCACCTACCAAAAATCGGCACGAACTTTCCGGACAACCCAATATTACTTAGCAATCAAAAAATTATAGAATCCTTAATATTTCCTGTAAAACATATGAAAACTATTTTTTAGCATAGAAAAAGCTGTTTTTTTATTATTTGAAAATCATATTATCCAAACATATTTATCTCCTAATTAATTACGATAATTAAAGTTCTCCCGTACAACTTAAAATGTAATGACTTTTTCTATAACAGCTATTCATATAAATATTTTTTACAGGTGGCTTGGATGAAATCCGACTCTCGAGCAATTTTGGCAATACACACACATTTAATAGCGCATAATCCACGGCTCTCAGTTACACATAATGGACATAATACATGGAAGTTACATGTCTCAGATGTTCAAAAGAATGATTCTGGTGCTTATATGTGTCAAGTAAATACGGAACCTATGAGAAGTCAGGTAAGTCAAAATTATACACTCAAAATAATTTCTATCTATATGATATTTTAATTCTTACAATATTTAAAAATAATTGTATTTATATATGATTTTGGGATCCAGCCCTAGTAGGCAATAGATGTCGCGGTAACATTCTGTCTAGCAACATCAGAAAAATTTGATCACTTTCTCTATATGCAGGGTGTTTTACCAAAACCAGACCACTTGAATATCTTCTCTATTAGTAATAGAAAATCGTTCCTCACGCAATTTAAACTGATTGAAGAGACGAATCGAATGAAAAAATTATTTTTTTTAAATATCATTTTTTAATGTTTTTTCGAGGACATTGGCATTTTTAAAGTAGAAAATGTGTATTTTTTTCTATTCCATCACATAGCTTATGAAAAAAATACATTCAGATATGTTATAACATGATCTTTAAATGACCTAGGACTTTAAAATATTTAAATTAATATAAAACTTATATTGAGAGGGATTTCAATCAATTTTCTAATTCTTTTAAAAATTCAGTGTAACTTTACCAGTTTGTACACCGTTAATAAAGTATCAATTATCCTATTACATACAATTCCACACCAAACATTTAGAAGTCATAGTCACTGCCTTTGAATCTATTTAAAGCATCGTGAATTCTCAGCAGATCAATAATGCATATTTCTCAGGTTTAATTGACCGTGTCTTATAAATACGTCATCGGTAAATAATATTTTTGTAAAAAACATTACATATTGACGTATGTCCAAATAACAAAAATTTAAAGGATTTTCGAAGTTTCTATTGTTTTCATGAACTGATAAATGGAAAGCATGAAATTTTTCTACGTAAAGCATCTGGAATACGTTTAAAACATTAACATTGGAATCACGAATGTTGTTTGAATTTAATATATAGATTTCTGTGGACATTTCTTTGGTTCGTTTCATGGAACAACTTTGCGTTTCACACATTTCTTTCTGTCGACAACTTTACGAATTGTTTTAATGATATTTATGAAGAACGCAATAGACAAATACCTTCTGACAAAAATAAACAATAAAAGACAATGTACTTTGTGTTCATTAAATGAAATTAGAATACAAATCCAGTATATTAAATCCATTTGTGTCTTTCCATTATTCATAATAGCTTCTTTTCAAAACATGATTTCAAAGAAAAATCTGAGATTGTATAATATCATATATTGTACAATCACATATTGTATAATATTATATAAGAAAGAAGAAGAATATAAAATATGACAAAATTAAAAAATTCTAAAACAAAATACAATAGAAGAAATTAATAAGAAATAATAAGAATTTTATATATAGCATATATATTTATATATCTAAAAGCATATATATATACATATATATATATACACACATATACATATATATATCTAAAAAAATAGAAGGAAATGGTATAGAATCATTCTGTATTTATAGTTAATACTCTAATTTAGTTAATATTACCTAAAAAGCGAAGGTCTCTTAATTCTTATATATAGCCATTCGTTTAAATCAGTAAAACTATTATGTAGACCAAACATTTTTATAATCCTAATGCAGATTATAATCAGTTATATTGAAACTTGAAAGTATGAAATTTGAACATTTGAAATTTGAAAGTATGAAAAATTTTACTGATGTTCGGGACTGAAAAACCTACTTTGCCGTTCTGTACAAATTTCCCAATCCTACACAATATATTCGATGTATATATATAAATTTTTGGAAAACAAAGATTAAGAGTAACAATGTGAAGAATAAAATATAAATCCTACATTGAAATCCTACAGATCCAATTAAACCAAAATTAAACTAAAAAATTCGAAAAAAACACGTAGAAGTAACAAAAAAATAATTATTTATTAGCAGTCTTTACTATTACTGAATATCCTAAGTAATTTTACTAATTGCTTCTTTATAGTTATACACAAAGATATTTCTAAAAATTAATTGTACTTCGATAATTTGAGATAGATTTGAATTCATTTTGCTTTGCAAACAATGAAGGATCGCTTGCTAGAATTGCTTGCATTAGAATATTTTTAGTAACAAATGCCATATTTTTATAATTGCTTAAATCAGCAAAGACTTGGTGTCAATTATAGAATAATTTCGTTCGTTCAAAAAAAAAAAAGAAGGCAAATATACAAAATATAGACCGCATTTAATGGAAAATGAGAAAATATTACGATCATAAAAAACATTAAGCTGGCTAATGTTCTTTAGGTGAATTTTTGTTTTAATGTCAATATGATTTTTATAAGTATTTTTCAACATCACAGCTGTAGTATTTTCAATTTTTAATATTATTATAATGAATATGATATATTCATCAACATTCTTCGTTTATTATTCACTTGAACTTAAGTTTAATCCAAATTTAATCTGGAAAAAATTAACTCTAATCCATGCCAAAATTATCTTATTTAAACTATCGAATATATAATTTTGAAAATATTTTCATATTTTTGAAACACACAAAGTGATATTCAGAACGTGACAATGGTCTTGGCAACATATGTCAAGGTCAATGAAATTGATAAGTCGTGACTACTTATAAAGTTATCGAAAGAAAAGGACTCTTCTTGTAAATAATTATTCATAAGAAGAGATATTCTCAAAAATATTAATTTTCAAAAATTATTTTAGTTTTATTTTTAGTTTATTACTATTTTGTTACTATTTAGTTAAATTTTCATGTGTTCTATTTTCTCCTGTTTAATTTTTCAACTCTTGTTTATCTTTCATTCGTTAACTTAATTTGTTAAATTGACATAATGTTAAAAATTAAGATGCAATGAAAAGATTAATAGTTAAATTTGCAAGTGCTTCTATCAATAATAAATGAACTGAATTGGAGACAGAATTACATATAAAATTTACACAAATCCAATTCTCATATATTAATATTTAATTTTATATCGTGATTTTATTTTTGTCTTATGCTTCTTTATTTGTTAACTTTCTTCTGTCTAATGTTTCGACAAAATAACGTTCTGGATTTTCACTAGTTATATTCTAGTAAATAAACTATTCTAGTAAATAAACTATAAATTCTTATATACATTTTCGAAAAAGTGGTACGTTGACTGCATTATCGTAATATAATAATTGGCAATGAAAATAATTCACTGCTTGTGAAGGGATTTGAAAATGCATTATTTGCAATATTTGCATATTTGGTACGATTTTGTCAAAAATATATATCATATCTTTTCATATCACGAAGCTTTATTTCTGCATTTCTCTTATATGCTGAAAAATAATATAACATTTCAGGAAAAAATGTATCAAAGTGAGACCAAGATGAAATGAAGAAGTTATCGAATTATCAGTTTTAATTTCACATAATTTCTCACTTTTTTTTTGTAAAAATTGAGTAAGATTACATTCAGAATGATTAAAATTTATCCAATTCAAGTTAATGTGAAAAACACGAAATTATAAATATTATAAATAGAAAGAAAAGCTTTCGTACACAAAAGATCATGCTATAACTTGTAGGGAGGTTTGTTTGAGGATATTGTAAATTAGTTCACATTTGTCTGTAAATATCTTTTTATTTAACGACGGTGCATTACATGCACTCGCAATGCTATACTCGCATGCAACTCGGAATTATCGAAATCGCTTTTTCTAACGACGGTACACTTCGTACGTTACAATACTCCGAGGTTCTCCGAACGTCTCTTTTTCTTCTTGTCTAGAATTCTTTGGAAATTCTCGGCTCCTGTCCCCAGGCATCCTTAATTGGTCAAGTAGTTTTTAGGCTTTGGCCAATTGTAAATCCAAAAATCCAGGAAACAAATACAGCATTTTCACGGAGTGTTTTAATAGTGATCAAGACATAGAATTCCATGACATCGAAACTAACAAAAAAGACTCCCACGCCACACAAGACCTAACCAAACCAATCTCAACCCCCCATCCCCCCCCCTAATCAACATACACGGAAATATTAACCATATTGTGACGGGACCTTTTACGCGTTTCACTAACGGAACACTCCGTACGCGCTACACAAGATGCGTAGTGACTGTTACGCGTTGTACTAGAATAATATTCCGTACACGTTACGTTTAACGTAGAACGTTACGATATTTTAATCACCCGTTTAACGGAGAATTACTATATTTTGCATACGTTACGTTAGCGTACGATAAGTTATAACTCTCTTCATTACCCGTAGGAAAATTAAGGTGATTGTCAATGAAGTACGAATGATTGTGAAAATAAAACTAGACTGGATTGTCCTTTAATGAATTTGCTCATATTTATACAAGCAAATCTATACAAACACTCAAGACCATACTGCACAAACGAACTAGATGAGGACTAATAAACGCAATAGGCTCCATATCCAAAACTCTGTTCGGAACGTCAGACAATGGCCACTTAGATCTGATAAACAAAAATTTAGACAATCTTTTTGATGACCAAAACAAACTTAGTAGCATAATACAAAATCAGACTATCATGATAAGGTAAGCATTTACAGACGAATTTTAAAAGCCTCACAGCCGGCTAGCAGAACAATCCGCGAGATTACAAAAAACCCAAAACACTCTAGCATTTCACGAAGTGCTGCTCACTTTAGAAATATTGTACTCAGAATTCGCAGACAAAATTAATGAATTCTACAATACTATAATTTTAGGGAAAAACGGGATAATCGACACGACACTCATTGACATAGACCATTTTATACAAGCATATAAATACGTGACCAAATCCAAACCCATTACTATACTCGCACGAAAGGAAAATTTTCAAACTATCATAGATATCAGTAAACACACTGTCGTAATAATCGATGACACGATCATTTATCGAATCGAAATTCCAATGTTAGAAGAACACGAATGGACCGTCATCAAATATTACCATACCATCTCAAATTCACAGCGTATTCTTAGCGCCTTTAATAGATCATGATATGATATTAGAACAAGCAGGATCACAAATCATAATTAATGAATATTACTTAAAGCAATATTGTAAAAATAGCCCTTTGCGAACGAACACAACCCACACGACATGACTACCACAACGGATGCCAGGCCTCGAAATCGAACGATTACACTCAGTGTGGAACAACCGTATTTAAAATTGATACCATAACATTCATACCGATGTACGTACCTAATAGATACATTGCTATACCGCAAAAGCCACTAGAGATACAAGCCCTCTGTAAAAGAATCAATAAAATCTACCTAACCGGTCCCTCTATATTATCTAGCGACGAAGACAATATTATCTAGCGGCGTAATATTATACAACAACAATGTAATGAAAATTGGAGGTACTCACAAAGAAATTGAGATTCATGAAGCATCATATGTACTCAAATTCAACATTTCCTCCGAAGACATAAAACTATTAGAACACCTCACGCGCCATACGTAACTCCAAATTTCAATAACTACAAAACCATGCTCGACTCCATGTATAATCAACTGCAACAAACTAAAACCGCCGAATCGAAAGTGCGACAGAAACAGCATACGACATATTACGATACGCAGGATACATATCACTAGGCTTAATAACTCTATATACCCTCCACAAAATAAGATTCTTTAAAGCACTAACCAAAATTGTGCCGAAAAAATTATGCATTTGAATGTTCTGTAATACCACGAATATTACTCGAAATCCGCAAACTAGTTTAGTTCAGCCGACAGCCCCACGTACCTACATGGAACTCCAACCAACCTCTTACATCGAGATACAACCCACACGCGACCAACCCGACGACTTGGCCACAGAAAATATTATAATACCAAAAATCAAGAACAAAGTTGTACACTTTGAGAGGAATCCAGCAAGGGGAGTGCGAAAACGGCCAAAGAAAAGACTCGGTGGTCAACCGTAACTTATCACCGTACAAAGGAAGGAATTCGCTAGCCCGTAACGCGCTTATCATCGTGCGAAGACGGCGCGAAGACAGCTAAGGAGGAATTTGCTAGCCCATCACTCACTTATCACCGTGTGAAGACGGCTAAAGAGAAGAATCCGCTGACCGGCTCACTGCTAGTCAGACTCCCCACTTTTACGACGAATATTCTAAAACGAAAATTCTCCTTGAAGACCTAGACGCTGTCATCCAGTCATATAAAATAGGACACTACATCATAATTGGTGACTTCAACGTGAAGCACCGCATACGGAACAATACAAAAAGAAACTCAAACGGATTCACAGTAAAAAATCACTCTGAACTATACAATTACCAAATCATCCGTCCCCCAACATATACGTACAAACAGCCCAAATGTGCTTCATCAAACATAGACACTATAGGGTTTATGATGGCAACCGGTAAAGGATGGAAGGAAATAGAAGGACGGTAGAGAAGGAGATGGAACTGGGGTACGAGTAAGGTGTTGTGTAGATAGGCAATGTGTATGGTCAGATGCGTTTCGTCTCGGAGTCACTGCCTAGACTCATCAGTGGGGTTGATGGCAGCGACTCCTACCCCAGACGCCTGTTATTATAACTAAACCTACTAGGCTGGTCTGACAACCCATTCTAGCAGGGTTCCGCACACTCTGCTGCTTAACGCCGAAGATCGGTAAGACTTCGACGCTAGGCGCGCAGCTACTTGCGGCTTGTGCAAGTCGAGTGTTCGAAACTCGTAGTCAAGGGATCGTAGGTCGCTACAACACCTTCCTTACCAACGCTCCCTATCTTCACAATTGCCATACCATAGATGACCTCTCGTCAAATCATTTCCCAGTTGAATTTACAAACGCATGAAATTTCAAACCGATAGGTAAACAGTACAATAACAGACTGGAGAACCTATGCAAAATTCTGCAAGAAAAAAATCCCTTCCCACTACGCGACAACAATAGATACAGAAATCAAAGATCTCTGTCAGCTAATCCACAATTCGTATCGCATCGCCACCGGGTCGGTAACAACACAAAACATAAACTCAACAACCGATCCATTACTTCACAAGCTCACCAAGAGAGAAACAGACAAAGACGGAATTAGCAAACATCAGGAAATCCCCTATACAAGTTAAATAGGAACATACTGCCATAAAAAAGAGAATAGTAAAACAAGAATGGTAGAAGCCAACAATAGCAGGATAAACTCAAAAAACCCAAGTGCACCATATACTTTGGCAGACGTACAAGCTAATTAGTGGGACAAAAACCAGCATACCAGTCCTACAAAATACAACTAACAACACAAACTGCTTCTCAAACCAGGAAAAAACAGAATGTCTGGGCCAAACATTTGAACACATCATATAGCGCACATGGCGCTTGCTCCCCCATACAAGAAGAAATTGAGCAAATGGCAACCCCCACAACAAGTACTTCTCTCACACAACTAAATCTTAAATACACTTCTCAAATGATCATGAACATTATCAAAAACACCCTAGCAATAAAACTCCCAGGTTGGATAAAATCACAAACTCCAAGCTCAAAAATCTGCCAATCAAAACTATTACTCAAATCTACTACATTTATAAAGCTTGCCTGAAACTTGCATATTACTCCATGAATTGAAAAATAACAGAAGTAATATCAGTACTCAAGCCTGGCAAACCAACCACTTCCATTACAAGTTATAGGCCAATAAGCTTGCTAAATAATCTAGGAAAAATCATTGAGAAAATCAAACACCTCCACCTCCTTACGCATGCATAAATCTCAAACATCATAATTCCGTAGCAGTTTGGCTCTAGAATCATTCCTGCATCCAAGAAATACAACGAGTGACAGAACATATTACAATGGAAAATAACAAGAACAGGTTACTTTACCAGATATAGAGAAGGCTTTCTATTCAGTTTGGCACAGCGCCCTGCTCATCAAATTGCACCAGATAAACAGCGCAGCACCAATCATGTTCATAATCACTATTCAGCTATCTCAAAAGCAGAAGATTCTATGTAACCGTCAATGGTACATCATTCACGGTCAAGAGCGTATCCGCAGGAGTCGCCTAAGACTCTATACTCGGTCCCCTTCTCTTCAACGCACACGGCAATATACGCAGATGACACTACTATTTTTGCCACCTCCTGGAGCCATAAAAATGCTTCCAAATACATACAGGATCATCTAAATAAACTTCAGGTGTACTTCCATAACTCGAAGCTTACAATCAACCCACGAAAATTCAAGCCATCACATTTACCAAAAAAGGATTACACCCACGGACCACGTAAAAGTAGCAGAACCGCATGTAATGTACCCTGTAAAAGTAGCTCACCGTGAATTTCCAAAGAGGTTAGATAACTGAGAACAAACTGAGTTATTTTCATGTATATGTAGAGTGGGAAGAAAAATTTATTCGTGGCCCTCATTGATGAATTCTACAAATTCCTTCGATAAATTTAATAGAAGTTTATGTAAAGAGCCTGCCGCAAAATTTATCCTGATCTCGAATTTCAAGGTCAAGATTTCTTTACATTGTATTCTGCTCATCCCGAAGGTAAAATTTTTCCAAGGAAGCATAGGTTGCAACTAATAGTTCTCTTGTAAAATGGTAAGAAATTCTTAGTGATTTAACACTACAGACGCGTCCGTTCCAACAGCGACTTTATGGTTCTGGATGCGTGGGTATAATGTTTATGTTTCGAATAATAGTTATTATTTTCATTATTTGAGTATTTAGACTCACACTGATTCTATAATTATGATAAATCAAATGTTACTGTAATCGATATATGCAGACAAGCAACGCATATGTATATGTGTTAACCATCATGTGGTCAATGAATTCATATATGCGTTTAGCAAAAACAGCTGACAGACCCAAAAGATACATATACGCGTTTAACAAATAATCCACACGTCCAGAATGACTAAAAAACTTTTTTCTGTTTTCCAAGAGAACTATTAGGTTGCGATTTATGGTTCCTTGGAGAAGTTTTACCTTCGTAATAAGTAGAATAAAGTGCAAAAAAAAAAAAAATAATTTTGAAATTCAAGGTCAAGGTCAATTTTGCGGTAAATTCTTTACGTGTATTTCCATTAAACTGAAGATGTAGAATTCATGATAGCCACAGACTTTTCTTACCAACATGTACATAAATTCTACAAAAAGTCACAGTTTGAAGTTCGTAGATAGATTGCTTTATATAATAATTTTTAAATCTGTATATATAGGCTTCGTATTAAACACAAATGTATATAGGTTGATGTGTACATAGGTGTCAATTGTGTTATTAAAAGAGTTTATTCGTGTTGTTTGATTATTTGTTGTTCTATTATCATTACTTTTATTAAATAAACATTATATTATATTTCTACAGTATTATCATATAAAATTATAAGATATTGATTGATTTTCAATGTATTTTACTAAACTTCTATATTTCTCAAAAGAAACAAAAGATTTTATTGACATTTTTTAGTTACAATCAAAATTGGTTATAGTTTATTTGGATTCAAACTGCTGCTGAAACAGGAAATTGATAAGCGTATATATCTATCTGATGCAGTTATAAATTTTGTAAATCATTTATAGGAAAATTTTTTATAGGAAATGAAAGATTGTTGTGGTCGCTGATCGAGATCGGCATGTCTTTTCGAAGGAAAAAGACAATATGGTTAATTTCGTTAGTGCGCGAGTCAATCGTTAATGTGTGACCATAGAGTGTACATCGCGTAACTGAATGCTAATGTAATAAATTTTTTATTACTCATTTTATTGTCGCATGTTGCTGTCCATATTTTTCTTTTCATTACATTGTATAATAGTTTTTGATAACTAGCCACTACTTTATAGCTGTTATTTATCTTTATTTATATATTTAGCAAATTACAATTAATAATAAAATTCATTTTAGTTTGATTTAATATTTTTCTATACTTTTATCAAGATTGTATGAAAAAAAATCGTGTGCTTCTTTATTTTAATCAACTGTTCCACTATATATGTAACAGAAATATAGTAAATTAATTATAATTAGTAGTTAAATTAGTCATTCATGTTTCTATAACCAAAAGAAAAATAATTTAATAGTTCAATAATAAAATTTTCTTGTATGTATAAAATATTTATATCTCAAATCGAATGTTGGATTTCGTAAAACGTTTATACGTAAACAGTACATGTGTGCGGTAATAGCCCAGTGTATAAGTATAAACAATGGTGCGACAGTGCAACGTAAACAAAAATCAAATGAAATTTTCAAATTTTGAATTAACAATTTTTTAATTAGCACGTGAACTAGGTAGTGAGATGAGCTATGCAGCACAAAGTACGCAATGATTAATTAACCGGCGATCAAGGAACTTAAAATTAATATTATCAAAACAATAATTTATTATTATCAAAACACCTCCAATAATTTAATGCAGAGGTTCCATACTTTAATCAGAATTAAGGAAAGATAGGAAATTCTGAAGTAAACCGAAAAACATTTACTTTAAGCAATTCGAACACAAATAATTTCAACGATTTAATCTTAAATGAAAATATAAAACTTGACAAACAAGCTGTCAATTTCTAAGCAGGTTTGTGAAAAAATTGAATGAGACAAAATACTGAAAATTGAAATATTCCCATAAGCAAATATTACTTCACTATTTGGAAATGTTACTTCACTTAATACTTGAATCATTTACACTCGGACGTAAATATATGAAAATGGGGAATCGAAAAAAAAAGTTCAGAAAAAAATAGACATTCAAACTATGTCGTTCTACTAATTTTTTTTAATCCCTGAAGCTCCTCCAATTTGTCCTAACGGACATTCGGCAGGTTGTTATATCGGTTTGATGGTATCGTATGGATGTTACTCCCAGTGGAGGAGCATAGTTGCACAATGATTTCACTTGATGAGCGGATGCGTTATAACAACCTGTAGACGCGTTATCTTTAATCTTCTTTTGGTATTGTTCATACGTAAGGTGTTAGTTAGGGGGTTTGCTGTTCTATCTTTATATCTACCGGAAAATAGTTGAATTTCTTCCCACACAGAAGGAATTTGTAAATCCTTGCGTAGGTCTTCATTCTTGATGTAACAGGGCGCGTTAGCTATTTGTACTGAGCATTATAGATTGCATAGTTTCCAACTTTGTGATGGCTTTTGGCAGCCATTCCTCAAAGCTGGATGCCATATAGGTATAACCTAAGTCCATATAGATTTTATTATAACTTTGTATATCAGTTTGTTTTCTATACTTAGTTTGGATTTACGGCTAGTTAACCAGGACATTTCTTTTCTTTTGGTTCGGATTTGTTGTATTTTCTTGTGTAAGTGTTGCTTCCAGATTAACTTTGAATCTAGGTGTAGTCCAAGATATTTGACTACTTTTGTTTGTTGGACAGGGCTGTTGTGTAGTTTAATTTCTGGGATTTCTCCTCTTCGTAGTGTAAAGGTGATGTGTTTGCATTTATTGTAATTAACCTTTATTTTCTTCTTCAGGAGCCATGATTCTGACTTATGATTTTGGAGGATTCGAAATGCGTCGGCTGGATTTTCGTGTGCTGCGAGTATTGCAGTGTCGTCTGCGAACGTATATATTGTACTAGGCGTCGTTGGAATATTTGCAGCGTAAAGAATGTAGAGGACAGGTCCTAATACACTTCCTTGCGGTACTCCTGCATTTACGTGTGGTATACTAGAATACGAAATTTTTATTTTAACGTAAAATGTTCTTTTGTGAGGTATGAGTATAATAGCTGGTAGTAAGCGTCAGGGAAGTGATTTTTGGCAGTTTTTAGTAGTCTTTCACGCCAGACTTTGTCAAACGCTTTCTCTATATCCAAGAATAAGCATGTACAATACTTATTATCTTCAAAAAGTCTGAACAATTTTTGTTGGTTAGCGCGTGTGCGCTCGATTATAGCACGCTTATCTCTAAAACCAAACTGATGGTCAGGGATGAGTTGTTTTCTATTTATTTCTATAATTCTAACTAAGAATACTTTTCTAGCATTTTCGACAGCAGTGGTAGCAATGAGATGGGTATACGAGGGTCCATATGGTTCGTGAATATTTTTGTCTAGTTTCAGCAGTATAATTATTTCAACCAGCTTCCATGTGCTGGGAAAGTGCTGGATTATGAATATTGCGTTAAATAGTATAGTTATGAATTTGATAGCTTTGTTAGGTAGTCCTTTAACTATTTTTCCTTTAACTATATTTCTGATTAGATCGAATCCCCGTGTTTTGTTTGTTTTGGTTTGTTGATATTAGTTATTTTATTTCCGATTTGATAGTTTTGCGTATTGTGCTAGTTTGTTCTTCGACCTCTATGTCATTACTGTTTACTGTAGTTTCTTCCGGGATAATATATGGCAGAAAAGTTTGTCTGCGGTGTCGTGCAAAAGCCAAAACTTGCTTTGAGAAAGAGGTATTCAATTCTTTTTTACTGCTGGAGTCGGAATTATCTCCGATAATTATCTTCTAGATAATTCTAGATAATATTATCCAAAAGAATTATCTTCTTGCTGTCTTCCATAGTGAGTAATTTGTATCCTCCTTCCGTGAAAGGTAAATACTTCTCAATTTCTTTTTTAGTTTCCTTGGTAAGCGCATTTAGCTGCCGTTTGGATTCAGCAGTTTTATATTTCTGCCATTGCGCTTTCCATTTTTGTTTTATCTTTTGTAATATGTAGCTTGAGTACCATAGTTTGTTGCCATTCCTATTATAATAGTTTTGAGTGTAGATGACTTGTTCTTGAATCGTTTGTGTTAGGTAAACGACTGAATTCTCGATATGCTCAGGTGTTTCTAAGAGGACATTCCAATTCAGGCTTTGATTAATTTGGAACCTAAATTTTTCCCAGTCTCTTGTGTTACTGGATAGAGGCAGCAAGTTATAAGCTCTATTTCTGAAGGCACTTCTATGTAATTTATAATTATGGGTGTATAGTTAGAGCTGAGATCGAGGCTTGTTGTTACTTGGAAGTGTGACTTAATTTAGCCCTTTTATTATAGCGAAATCCATCAGATTCGAAGTTTCCTAGTCTGCTGCGCCAATACGTTGGTCCGCCGATTGAAAGCGAAATTAGTGATAATTTTTCTATCATTTGCGATAGAGTTCTACCTCTTGGTGATATTCTTTTTGATCACTATAAGTTATGTTTTGCGTTGTAACCTCCCGCGACCAGGAAAGAGTTTTCACATTGTTTAGGAGTGAGCTTATGTTTAGGTGGAGGGTAAATTGCTGGCATTTGTATTGGTCTATTTAAGATTTCTAATGAAACTGTTGTAGCTTGGAGACAATCAAATTTTAGTGTGTAAGTGGTGTTTAATGTTATTCCTTATTATTATGGCTGATCCATTGTGTGATTTTCCTGAATGTTTAGTGTCATGGATGGTATAATATAGAATTTTTGTTTAGTTTTTGTTTGTAAAATGGGTTTCTGATATCTTCATGATGTCTATGTCGTGCCTGTTAGTGTTCATGTTATTTTAGTTGTTCTTCTCATTATGTCCTATTTTTAACGAGTTGCGTTAGTAGTTGTAACATAGCAGTCATTTGTTGGCTTTGTTGCTGTAGCAGTGTAGATTGCGTTGCAATCATGTTAGTTAACAGTTCTGTATTTCTGATTGATTGGAGCTGTTTTATTATATGATTTGGAGTGAGAATCTTGATTTGTGTTCAGGTCGGGTATGTGGGAAGACGTTTTGTTTCCAGCTGTGCTCTGTGCGTAGTTTCTGTTAGCTATGTTCAAGAAGCTGTCATGAATTAATAGAGCTGATCTTGACTTGGTATTTTGTAGAATTAGTTGTTTCTCTATTTGCGTTCGCATTGTTTTTTTCCTTAGAGCCGGAAACAGTTTCTGCTGCAATTGCTTGCGATTTATACAAACTTTGTAATTTGCAGAGTGATTTTCTTTGGAGTTGTAACATCTCACATTTTCTATCTAGCCTTTCTATCTAGCGAACATTCCTATGTAAGATGATTCGCCGCGCAGGCCGGTCGCTGGTTGCAGTAGTTCCTTGTGTGGCCATATGCTTTACAGAGAAAGCATTCGATATGTCTCGTTTTGGTCTTGGTTGTGCAAATCTAATTATGGTGTTTATTAGTTTGTTGATGTTGTAAATATCTTTGTTACTTTCTTTTTGTTCCAGTTCAATTGTAAATAGTGGTAGCGGTTGCTTCGTGTCAAGTATGTTGTTCACAGTTTGACAGTAAGGTTATGCTGTTTTAACCCACTAATGATTTTATTCAGTGGCTATTTCTGGTGAATTCCTTGGAAGATTACTTTGTGTGTTCTATCACGTTTAGGTTGATAGGTAGAAATGGACTTGGAAATTTGCATTTTAGTTTTTAATACGCTGACTATTTTGTTGTAATTTTCGGGTATCTGTAGTCTTATCTGGCTGTCCTTTAGTTGTTTCAATGTGAAATTGTCGTCATCTATCTCTTGCTAATGTAGTTCTATTATTGGATAGGTTATTTGTACTTGTATGTATATAGGAGATAGTTTTGTTACTTCAGTTTGTAGATTAATGTTAGTAGAATTTTTGGTTGGATTATGATCTGTTTCATGGAGTGCACCACTATTATTTCATCACGGCGATTTGTGAATTACTGCCCGCATACTGAGGTTCTCTCGTTTGGCGAAAAGATCGTTCAATACTTGTATATTTGACTGGATATGTATATATGTATGTGTGTGTTGATGTTTGATGTACGACCTTGAGATGTGTTCTGTTGTTCTCCTAGTACAGAACTGACTGCCAGTGCACGACTGACTGTTGTTACAAGACTGACTGTTGTTTACAGAATGTTTCGGTTGCAGTCAAAGGTATTTTCTTTAGGCTTGTCTTTGTTTTTACGCATACCGATCCATTCCACATCTTACCTTTCTCTCTAATGCAAAAAGAAAGTGCAATTAGATGGGAAAAACAACAGGGCAATTCGAAAGTTCTCAGCAATGTCGATTTTTCCTAAGCCAAACCACGCAAGTTACCTTGGTAGCTATTTCTATGTTTTATGACTGTTTTTGTATTGTTTGACCTGACTGTCCGTTTCAGAATGTTTTGTTCTGCTCCAGAACAAGCAATATATCTGATAGGTATTTCTTGTAGCCAGGTTTCTTCTCGTGCGTTTGTGTTTGCCATGTCCACGCTGTGTCTTGATTGGTTGCATTGAACTTTTTTCAATTAGACCTATCAGCAGTTAACTGGGTTTACCTGCTGTAGCTGGGCTGTAGGTTTCAAAACATTTCTGTGAAGTGAAGTTATTTTTCGATCTTGTGATTTTCAATAGCATTTCTGATTAAGGTTCCATGCTGTTGGTGACAAACACGAGCTCAACCACGACAGGTTCACTATACTTGCCGCTAGGCAGTACACTTCTATTTGTCTATGCTGTTGTGTGTACATTTGTAGCTCACTGTAAATACGAACGCAGGTAATATTAGCATGTCCTACTCCTTCGGCATCATAACGAAGACTGTGAGATATGAAATGAAACTACAATATGCTGAAGTCGTGGAAAAATATCGAAAAGTCAATTCGGAGTTTTGTGGAAGTATTGTAATAATGTCATTTGAAGAATATTTATAACATGGATATTGAGTAAGGTATAATATTAATTATATTATGACAGTATAACGAAGGCATTGTAAAAATTTCATACTCTAAACTTCGGAGATTTCTAATTCTAATTTTATGTTGTAAGAGCACAGTTGTTTTGAGCGGAGAATAATAAAGCTTGCAAATGACCATAACAATCTTTATACTTTATCTTCTGCAATTCTTTTACTTTCAAGCTCATCGTGAATATATGAAATGACGAATACGATATTTATTTATATATAAATCATGGATATTGAAGAAGATATTGAGTTTCAACAATGTGGATTTCAATCAAGATATTATGTTATTAATGAAAAACAATTTATGTAAAATTGTATTTCGACGTGTGTTTATCAGAAAGTTTAACTAAATATATTAAATATTGTTTTCTTAAACATAGTATTGAAGAAAAGAAAAATTAAATTGTTATATTTAATTTTTCGTTAATATTTTGTTTGTAAACTTTTATGCTAATGTTTTAAATTTATATGTGTTTGCAAGGAATTCTATCCAGATTGATTATATTCCAGTAGGTTTTTACTTTTTGAAATGATTTCTAAAAGTACGATTAAAACTTTTAGGTTTTATATGTTTTCAATCAGATATTGTTACTTAATACCCTTTATATGCGATAGAGCCTTATGCAATATATATAGAAATAATTAAATAAAATCGTACCTAAAATCATGTGGTCTAACTTAAACGAAATTAACAAAAATGAAGCAAAGAATTTAATTGAACGAAGAATTTTAGATTTACATTTAATAATATTTATAATTAATTTCTTTATTACGATTCCATTAATGTAAAATTATGTGATATGTGTTCTATGTTATGAATATGTATTTTATGTTACGAAAAACAACACTTTCATTTTTGAAGTTCAGAAAATCATACGGTAAGTCCGTGTGATTGTTTAGTATGACAATATCATTATTTCAAGTAATGAAATTTTGCTATTTATTAAAAAGGACGTTTTGCTATTTATTGA
The DNA here is from genome assembly GCA_032399605.1 of Melipona beecheii. Classification (NCBI taxonomy): domain Eukaryota; kingdom Metazoa; phylum Arthropoda; class Insecta; order Hymenoptera; family Apidae; genus Melipona; species Melipona beecheii. Next base: position 47,442 of record JAUCMO010000085.1, on the reverse strand, counting down.
AAGACACAATCTAAAAATTGTTTTAACTTATTTTCTATAATATTATAATATATGTAGGTTTCCCGGAAAAGTTCTTAATTCTGTAGGTAAAACTTATGCAAATAGGTTATTTTACTTACGTGGTTTGATATAAATATAAAAGTTTATTGAAGTAGGAATGAACAAATAAAAAGTCCCAAATGATACTAAAATTCTCATTAAATCTATGCGCTTTCACAACTCACTCCTTGCTATAATACTCTCTGTGTCTTCACTCTCGAACGTGTCTATTCTCTCCAGATCTTCACTCTACGATATCTCGCTATTTTTTTGATCTCTACGTCTTGGTGTCTCGATATTCGCTCTCTGATTTCTCCACGATTTGCTTCCTCGAAACTTTCGTTCTTCTCACGCACACAATCATAATCATATCCTAATATTTCAAGTCCTAAACTTAGGCAACTAAAACAAACATTTCCGGCCTTCGCTATAACAATTTACAAGGGACAACAGGCAACAATTGCTTTGCTGTTGATCCACATAGGAGAAAGTTCCGAACCTTTTCTCAGGTTTCCTTATCTCACATGTATTTATATATTTTATTATATCATCCTCAAATTGAGATGCTATTATTTAATTATTATTACAAAAGAAAATAAATCGTTCATTATTAAATAATCAAACTACTTCAATTGTTTGTAAATTGATTTTTTTGAAAATTTATTTTTTCTTGTATCTTTCTTTCAGCAAATTAATAATGTAAAATAAAAAATATAAAATATAATTCTTTCTATATTAGGTTAGCTATCTTGTCTTTTAGCACAAAACTTAGTGTCACAAATATTAATGACATCGGCTGTTTTGTGCGTATGTGTGCGCGTGTACGTGAGGAAATTAAATGGTATGGTTTGTGGAAACAAAAGAATCTAGATAAAAAGAGGGTCTTGACCTCATAAAACTATAGTAACAAAGAATTCATCTTAACCCCATAAAACTATAGTAACAAAGAATTCAATGCCATACATTTTTTGCATCATATGCAAATGAAGCGATATTTCTGTAAATCAGAATAAAATGAAAGTAGATAATAAAAGTGAAGTTTGTTTATTTATTATATATTAGTTACTGATATTCAAAAATAAACTAAATATTGTTCTGGAAACTTCTAATGTAAATCAATATAAAATCGAATGTATTATAAATCAATTTAAACATTACAGAGTACTACAATTCTTAAATTTAGTAAAATACAAATACATAATAATAGCAGAAATACACATAAAAGACGAATTTTCAAACCTAAATTTCTCATAAATGAAGCTTTAAATGGAAAATCATTATTTTATCCAATTAGGATTTATTTTTTCTTAAGGAAATGATGAACTGATACATTCTGTATATAGTTCAAAATAAGGAAATATGAGCTTATTATAAAAATAATGAATACTAATTCCATTTTCTAATTTAATTTGCACATATTTCGATTTATGTCAATAACAAAATAAAAGTTCATTTTTACATCGTAAGTAAATATTGGCATTTGATCATTTGCTACCTCACTGTTAGTTTGCTATTGAAAGAAATGTAGATTTGTTTTAATGTTACAATGTTACAATGTTATCATAACCACTTTTCCCTTCAGGGTATTTCTTTACAATAAAGCTACATTCACTTCTTAATTTGTTATCAAGTGTTACAAGAAAGTCCAATTTTCATAACATTACGACTATGAATCGTAAAGAAAAAAAAAAAATATTATTTCGATGTTACCTAAACAAGCTTGTATCACAAATGAGGTGTATGAACGAGGTCCATATATCTCTTCTGTGCCTGTAATTTACCTAGAAAATAGTGTAAAAATCATATGTCAAACAGTATATTTACATCATAAAAAATATGGAATTTTGAAATTATCATAAAATTAAAAGAATTAAACATCGTAATTTTATAATATATATTATATGGTGTCCCATAAGTTTCTTCCCTTTTTTGATGCGAAATGAATACACGATATTTTTTGTTTAAGATGGATTTATTATGTTATATATGAACCGTTCTGTTCTATAACCTTCTTCCATCTCTCAGGAAGCCTCATTATGCCCTCTTTCCTAAATTGTTTAAGTTTACTTGTAAAATATTCATCTAGGTGCGTTTTTATTTCGCTTATGGATTTGAAAGATTTACCACGGAGAGAATTTTTTAAGGAGAGGAACAAGTAGTAATCGGATGGAGCAAGGTCTGGGGGGTATGGAGGATGAGGTAGAACGTCCCAATCAAACTGTAACAATTTTTGCCTTACGGCTAACGCAACATGCGGTCTTGCGTTGTCGTGATGGAAAACGACGCCTCGTCGATTCGCCAATTCTGGCCGTTTTTCTGCTATGGCTGCTTTCAATTGATCCAGTTGATTGCAATATTTGTCAGCATTGATCGTATTGTAGCGGCCCTACGATTCCTCGACTACGAGTTTCGAACACTCGACTTGCACAAGCCGCAAGTGGCTGCGCGCTTAGCGTCGAGGTCCTACCGATCTCCGATGTTAAGCAAGCAGCATGCGGAACCCCGCTAGGAGGGTGATCCGGGCTTTCTATTTTCTAATGGTTGATTATTATGAAATTTTGGTTGGAAGTGTTTACTTGCAACGCGATTATTTGAAATAAAAATTTATGGAAATATTGTTTTTTGGGAAAGTTTCTATGCAGGAAATCATGGTCTGATTATATATTCGCTATATTATATTATATATTCTAGTAGATTTCAGTTGCGCGCAAACTTTTGGCTGTTTGGCCGATGTTTTTTCAAAAAATCTAACATGGTCCTTGATTGTGGTATAAATCAAGGCATTCTCTTTTCCGAATATAGTCAAAATATTTAAACAAAGTTTGAACATGAAGCCAGGAAATGTCCCGAAGCCAGTGGAAGAGAAAACAAGAAAGCTTTCCCTGCTTTCCATGCACGTCAGAATTCGCCCGACTGCCAAACTGCCTAGTTCATCTCTTGCGAGTATTACCACCAAATGGAAAATTCTTGATATCTCAGGCGCGCGAGAAATATACAGTCTACTAACAATCAACTTTCATAGACTTCGTTCCGCTTAAACCGCACGCGAACAATTATTATTTGAAATACACACAGGTATATTCTGCATCACTCGACAAAATAAAAATATTTATTTAATTTATCTGTTTCAAAAAAATGTATTTCTGTCCTGCTTGTTAGTAATTTTAAAGACGAGAGTAAAAAAATCAATTGCATCTTTTCATATTCTCTCTGAATGAAACTTTATAACCGTAAATCTACATCATATGTAAGTTATGTCTATTTCTCTCGTTAGTTTCTTTTTCTTCGTGTTCGATCACAAACGAGCTATATGTATAAACGTTGCATCCAATGTATTTTTTCGGCCACGATTTTAAGATCATTATGGCCACATTACAATCTTTATGCCACATCCCATCGATTCAGAAAAATCTTGCACTGCAGCATTACTAATGCTGAGAATTAAAATAAAAAAATATGAACAGTGTTGCTAGTTTCGAGAATTATTCATTAAATAGAACGTTGTGGTATTTCATCAATGAAAAAATATAACGTTTTAAAACAGAGATTGATGAAAATTGTGATGAAAAATTTAGTATATATTTGACTATTAACATTTATTTAAAAGTATTAGAAAAAGTCAATTAATGAAAAGTTTTCTTATTTACAAATTTGTAAATTCACAAGTTGAATAAATTATCTTTATCCCGTAAACTCGATTTTATGAAAGTTTGAACTTATCAACAAAATATTTCTACAAATATTGTTTGCAATAAACAAGCACATTATTTCTTGCAAAATTCATTTGTTTCGAAATTTCAAAGTCAAATTTATTTTTTTGAACAATACCATGTATATTTTCTTTTTTTTTAGTACGATGTTATTTGTTAAGACGAACTCACTGAATTGCATTTTCGACGGCCGAAATCATTTATTGTTATAAATTGTTATTAAAGATAGTATAAAACTTAATGAGTATTAACATTTTATGAGTTTAAAACATTCCTTCTTCGTATTCTCCTCCATTCTGATTGCTGGTGAATTTGTAGATTAACCACTTCTTCATTGATTTCGACGATCCCTAAATAACATGTAGAAATCGATACCCTGAGCGACCCTTTTCTTTAACAAACAGAGTACAACAAACGCGTTACAGGAAAAAATTGTTCAAAATATCTTCACAATACATTCAAACATCACCGAAATCTGTGAGGGTGTAGTCAATCTACATTTTTATCTAATTGCCTTCGCTATTGTGCATAATGACAAAAGAAAAGTGAATTAAAGGGACACAGGCAAGTTTCGATTTTCCTGACAAAAGCGTAGTTGCCGAAAACTAGAAATCTCACATGATTGCTACATTTCTGTTCTGTTCATGGTTGCCACTCTTCTGTTCGTCGACTCGATGAAATGGGTAAACTAGCGATATAGATGAGTTAGAGGACTTTTCGTATGTTTCTTAATCCGCCCGAATTCAACCAAAATTATTCGAGATGACCCGAAATATCGATCATCTGCATCTGAATCATTTGAGCAAATTTTTATTTAAATAATAAGTAATAAACAAGAATTAAAAGTATAATTTTGATTTAAATAAAATCATTAATTTAAATAAATTAAATCATTTAAATAATATCAAAAATAGCTTAATCCACATTTTCGATTTTTAAGAAAATATTTATTTCATATTTAAATTAGATAAAACAAAAATAATTTTCTTAAATTCTTGTATCCGATACATTGAATGTGAAAAAATCGAATGACATTTACGCAAATAATATCGTCGCTTTTCATAAATATAATATGTTGAATGTTAACTCTCTTTTCATCAAATCTTCGTGATAGAAATATAAATATTGTATTTAAAAACAGTTACAAAAGTACAATAATAAATATTAAAGTCAATGGGACATGTTATTGAGGACATGGACGTGCTATTCTATTATTTCATTCATTGTCAGTGTTTCTATTTCTATTCATTCATTCATTATTGCTGCGTTATGAAATAGGAGAAAGAAAGGCATGCTGTGTAATGAGTTGTTTTTTAATTAATAAAAGTTTGTCTTAAAATATTTGAGAAGCAATCAAAATGAAAAAAGAAAATCTTAAAAATAAGAAAATTTTTATTATTTGATATGAACTTCTATAAAAAAATTAATAAATGTCTATTTTAAGAAATAAGAAGTTTTGTTAAAAATAATAATAAAGGAAGTTAAAAAGAATTAAAAATCCTTTCCCTGATTTTAAATTTAAAATATTATATTTTTTATATTTTTATTTTCTGACGAATAGAACAGTATTAGACTTGACAAAATCCTCTTAGAATGCATTTCAATGTGCTTTGAATAGGAAATCTGAAACCTTTAATTTACTTTGTTAGGAATTCGCTGTTATCCCTTTAATTATCTCTTTAATTTACTTTGTTGGGAATTCGTCACGCTATGAACCATTTTCAGGTTCGGTCAAAACCAAATCAGAAAGAGATATACATTTTTACGTCAAGAAGCTAGCGCGTAAAAAATTTATCTTGTTCTAATAAAGTTCTGTGAAGTTGTGAAGTGTTTTCCTCCCTACATTTAGTCTTAATCTGCAAAAATATAATTTGTCTCACATAATATGCCCATTTGTACCAAATTTAGTAAACACATTCAACATAGATCGATTTTGCGAGATATGTAAGGATATATTCCGTAAATATGATTATATTTCATCAAATCTTCATGAAATGTTAAAGATTTATATTAAATAAACAACAAAGTTTTGTTATTATCATAATATTGATAAGAAAATTTTATAGAAAAATTTTGAATAATATTTTAACTGATAAACGTAATTTTTAACTAATGAATTACAGAATTCATGTTATTTGTCATAACCAATGCACAGCATAGATATATAAAATTGTTAAAAATTTAACATAAATTTGAATATATAATGTGAGGAATACGTAATTGAGGAAATATAATAATTTTAATATTTTAATATTAATAATAATATAAAATAGTTGAAAATTGTTTTTAAGAATGTTTAATACAATATAAATCATTTATGCACAAAACCATGTATTAATAATTTTAAAATTTTAATTTACTATATATTGAAAAAAATTGTGATCCGTAAAAGATGGATAGAGCTCTTTCTGATATACAATGGAATGATTTCGATTAGTTACTGGCTTCACATTTCAGTATTGAAAGTTTGACAACACCGCAATAGGTTTCAAAAATCATGTTGCTGGAGCATTCACTAGTTCCGTAACTCACCCTTGTTTAATCGTATTTAGAATGCGCTGAAAAAACCACTGATTTTTTAGTATGTCAGTATTTTAAGTCACGGGCCACGAAATTCCGTAAAATGCAATGTCTATTCATATATCTCGTCTGTGGATCGATACACATATGCAAGTATTTTCAAAGACACAATTTTGTAAAGAAAATACATACATAAATGAAGGCCTAGATTATCACTCTAATTATGTAGATAGAGTAATAACCTTTCATTTTATCTAATTAATTGTATTATGTGTGATATATATATAGATAAAATATGATGCAAATAAACATTTCATCCTGTAGTCTAGCTGAGGAATGTTTTATGTTCAATAGAAGTGACATAGATTAATAATAAAATCAAATAATAACAAGTTAGAATTAAAATTCTCAAAAACAATTAGTACATAGAAATTGTATTCATAAGAAACGATTCGATTTAAATGAAAAAAAATTTTAACAAAAATTGAATGGTTTCCTGAAACAAATGCTATTAATTATTAAAAATGTTAAAAAATGTTTAGGAATATTTATTTTCTGTTTATTTAAAAAACACCGTGATTGTTCTTAAATATATTGTTCAATATATTTACATATTATACATACATATTATACATACCAGTAAGTAAGTAATACTGTTGCTTTGCATTAGTTCCATTAAGAAAACTTATATAATTCTTGAATTAAGAAGCTTTGTATAAAGCAAAAGATTGAAAAAAAAGTGTCTATTTTACAAATTTAAACACTAAGTTGAGATGTCATATTAAATTGTTAATTGACAATGTAATCAAAGAAAGTTTTTATTCCAATAGCGATCATGTACTTATTGTTAACCAAATTATTGTTATTAGAACGATATTCTGTTCTTTTAGAATTTAAGATAGTACAAAAGCGGTAATCGAAAATATTATCCAGTAAAATAAATGATTTTGTATTCTTTTTTCAATTTATATAATACATTAAAGTAAACAACTTTATACGATGAAGGTTGATATTTCATTCATTCTGATTTGTCAGAATTTGTATCAGGATTTGTCAGTGAAAATGAGATTGATTTACAGTCTCGGTTTAGCTGTCGACCGTATTTACGGACATATATTGCTAATGTTAGTAAAAACAAACGCTAATCTCGTATCTGAACACAAAAATCGTATTAGAGGAATGAATACATCGACAAACCAACATCAACCCACGGGTACCTCTGAGTACAGGGGTTCCCAATTTTGTAAACGGAAACAAACAACTCCATAAAATCGTACTCCCACACAGTACAACTTAATGTATCACCTACAAAAGACCAAGACATCATCATCCACGCAATAGACGATGTAAGCCTCCAAGACTATGCCCTTGCAATAGGAAAACTAATCGGTTCCAAAGCAATAAGGAACATCTCAAAAATCTCAAACAATCGTATTTGTGCATACCTTTATAAAAAGGAAACCGTGTTACATCTGACCAATCTGCATAAATCAATAACCGTCAACAACAATACGTTAAACTTAAGACCAATGTTAATTTCGGCCCAAAGAGTAATACTATCAAACGTTACCTCGGTCATACCTAACTCAGAAATTGCAAAAATTTCCAAAAAAAACAACGCCAAGCTATGCTCTATAATAACAACCCTGAAAGCAGGAATGAGCGACTCAGAATATGCCCACATTCTCAGTTTCAGAAGATAAGCATACATAGATCCCGACGACATTGTAAAAATCTCATTCACCTGCTTAATAAATTTTGAGGATACATTTTATTGCATTTTCACCTCCATCGACAGCCTCTTCTCCTTCCGATGTAAACAAGAAGATCACTTAGCGAAAGATTGCTAACCCAAAATTCAAACATACTAACCAATTCGACAATCATAAATTCAACGCTTTCCACAATCCTCCAAACTTCCGGTAAAGAAGATATCCACCACTACCAAGACAAACATCGACAATATCAAACAAACAATTGATAAATTATCTATACAGCAATCACCAAACCTTTCCAGTTCCAAAAGACCACTGTCACAATTATCATCTGACGGCAAACCTGACTATGTCAGCTTAAACGACAGAGATTTCATGCCTTCATCAATCAATCCACGTAAAAAAAGATTGCACTAACCAAATTAACCACCTCCCTCCTAATCTCCAGTATTCGATTCCGCCAAACTAGAAATGCTAGCCCCAGTAAAAGAAATAAGAGACAAGAAAAATGCTTCGCACTCTCAGCTAAATTATTCTCAGATCGAAAGCCTCTTCCAAGACATCTTCGGATCAGCTCACCCATTGAAAATTGAAAGATACTACACCGATAACATTCCCACCCTTATTCAAAGAAAGAAACTCTCTCGAAGAAATCTACCCTCACCTAAAGGAGAGAAGCATAAAAAACAGCATATATAGACTCCATAAAAAGCTCACTAAGTCGACTAATACTTTTAAATCGTCATTCTGCTGCTTATTTGAATCCGATATCGAATTTTCATAAGAGCCGAAATCGCAACAAATTGCAAATCCAAAACTCATCCAAATTTATTATGAAAGCAACACAGTGGAACATAAACTTTTATTAAACCTACTATAAACAATTCCAAATTCTCGTAAACAAATTCAGCCCTGACATTATCTGCCTTCAAGAAACGAACTTTAAAAAGAATCACCAGCCTACATTAAAACATTTCAATACCTTCGTCAAAAACAGGGCTAACGTAATCTATGCCAGAGGAGGTGGCCATTATAATTTCGGACAAATATGATTCTACTGAAATCTCTTTAAATTCAAACTTAGAAGCCGTCGCAATATCTATTTCATTTCCAAAAAGAATCCACATCTGCAATGTCTACATTCCAAATAATTTTTCCCTTGATTTGCAAGACTTTGAAGAATTAATAGCTCAACTTCAACTTCACTGATTCTGCGCGGAAATTTTAACAGCCATCACGTTCTCGGGAGATCGATCAGAACTGTCAATAGAGGAAAGACTATTGAAAATCTATTAAATAACGAAGATTTAATCTTGATAAACATAGGTTCCCCAATTCACTTCAACACTAGGAATGTTAATAAAGTGCAATAGATCTAACCTTTTCCAGTCCACAGATAACTCAACACCTAGAATGAGAATCTTTAAAAGATTTACATGATAACGACCACTTCCCCATAAGAATCACATAATCAATATCACCATAATTCAAAATTACCACTAATCAAAATGAAAAATAAAAAAAACAAACTCGTCAGTATATGAAGAAAACATAACGCTAGTATATCAAAAAATATAACTCTTATAATATAACTTAAACAGAATCTGAAATTGACCCAGCCCAGATTAACAAAACAATAAACAAATTTCAACAAGTCATAATCTTAGCCGCAGACAAAGTCTTTGGAATTTCCAGACTATAAAAAATCAGGAAAAGACCTGTACCGTGCGCGAGCGAAGAATACAAAATCGCCATGTAAGGATCATCACGCATTCAATAGAGCAAAAAAACATTCCACAAACGAAAACCTAACCGAGTTCAGAAAGAAACGCGCCAGTTTCCGTGAAATAATTAAAGAAAATAGAAAACAATCATGGAGGAACTACATATCATCAATAAATCCACAAACACCAACATCTGTAGTATGGAAAAAATTAAATGCATAAATGGATACAAAGATATTCAATTGTATATGGATTCATAAAGTTTTCCCCGAAAATTGGCAAAAAGCAATAAAAATCCCAATTTTTAAGCCAAACAAAAGCAAATAAAATCTAACAATTATCGCCCAATTGCATTAACTAACACCATGTGCAAATTACTGGAAAGAATCGTAAACCGTAGGCTTCGATGGCATTTTGAAGTAAAGAAAACTTTTAAACCAATACGGCTTTCAACCATTGACGTCCTAACGAACTTGGAATCTAACATCTGCGACGCCTAGTTTAACAGAAAATATAATACATAGCCGGCGTACAAAAATACATATGTCTCGATATTGAAAAAGCCTTCGACACAGTCGAGAGTTCCAAAATTGCAAATTCCCTCATAGAGTTAAAAGTGAATGGCAATATGCTATCCTTCAAAACTTTACCAACTTCCTATCAAATAGATCCATCCAACTCAGAGTAAATGAAGCTCTGTCACATCCAGTTATAATAGAAAACGAGGTCCCACAAAGATCAGTAATGAATACCACGCTATTTTTAATAAGAATTAACGACATTAACCTCAAACCACCAATAAAAGCCTAGTTATTTTCGGACGATATTACTATCACATGTAGCAAGAAAAATACGTTCCATAAACGAACATTTACAAACAGCCATCAATACTCTACAGGGCAGGGAAAAAAAACTAGTTTACAATTTTCTGACAAAAAAACCCAAGGCATCCTATTCGCTAAGAAAATTAAATTCAAACATTCACATAAACTATATCTGAGTGAAATAAAATTCACAGATACCACCAAAATATTAGGCCTTATTTTCGACGAAAAACAATCTTGGGCGCCATATCTAATATACTTTAAAGAGTAATATTCTTTAAAAAGACTTAACATTATAAAAACTCTTCCTAATAACAACTGAGGAGCCGATAAAGACACTCTAGAAACATACAAAACGTTAGTCAGATCTTCACCAAAAAAATAATAGAAACAATCTCCCACTCAGCTCTAAAAAAAAGCCACAGGTGCATACTGTACATGACCCATAAACAGCCTACTATTCGAAGCCAAAGAAATGGCCCTTGAAACCAGACAGAAGTTTCTAACCCTTAAATACGCAATAAAAGTCCTTCAAATAACCTTTCCTCCAACAATATCTTCTCCAATAGATACAAAGCTCTCTACATCAATAAACCAAAAATTCCATTCCCTTCAATCCCCTACCCAATCCAGCTGACCACAAGGTCAGAATCCTAGAAATAAACAACAGTTACGCCCACCACAGAAAGATTTACAATGAGCCTCAATTGGCACTGAAGCTGGATACGACAACATTAAAGAAAAAGCCAAAATACCACAAAATTTTCCCTCGTCACGATCCAGTTTTACAGCTGAAAATTATGCCAATCTTGAAGCCTTACAGTATGCACAATAAAACAACGAAACCCACATCGTTATCTACATCGACTCCATGAGCGCTATAAAATACCTAACGAAAACCATATGACCAGGAAAACAAACTAATTATCACCATACAAGAACCATATTACAGCCAACTTACATCAAAGCCACAATAATCTAGATTCTGACACATGAAGGGAAAGAAGACAAAGATTACTCACTTACTAATAATCGCAACCACATTTCAAACCCGAGTGAAAATTAAATAATCCACTGGAAAAAGGTAATAAAACATGAATGGTACAATACACGGATCACTGAAAGTACTCAACTACACAAAAGCATCCGAGACATTCACTGACAAATAACAAACAAGCAATAAAAAAGAAGAAATAAATATCACATGCCATTTCCCTTCACGCAAATTTCCAAGTCCATTTCTACCTATCAACCTAAACGTGATAGAACACACAAAGTAATCTTCCGAGGAATTCACCAGAAACAGCCACTGAATAAAATCATTAGTGGTATCACATCCATACGATACCATCAAACCGATATAACAACCTGCCGAATGTCCGTTAGGACAAATTGGAGGAGCTTCAGGGATTAAAAAAAATTAGTAGAACGACATAGTTTGAATGTCTATTTTTTTCTGAACTTTTTTTTTCGATTCCCCATTTTCATATATTTACGTCCGAGTGTAAATGATTCAAGTATTAAGTGAAGTAACATTTCCAAATAGTGAAGTAATATTTGCTTATGGGAATATTTCAATTTTCAGTATTTTGTCTCATTCAATTTTTTCACAAACCTGCTTAGAAATTGACAGCTTGTTTGTCAAGTTTTATATTTTCATTTAAGATTAAATCGTTGAAATTATTTGTGTTCGAATTGCTTAAAGTTGTTGCTTAATGTTTTTCGGTTTACTTCAGAATTTCCTATCTTTCCTTAATTCTGATTAAAGTATGGAACCTCTGCATTAAATTATTGGAGGTGTTTTGATAATAATAAATTATTGTTTTGATAATATTAATTTTAAGTTCCTTGATCGCCGGTTAATTAATCATTGCGTACTTTGTGCTGCATAGCTCATCTCACTACCTAGTTCACGTGCTAATTAAAAATTGTTAATTCAAAATTTGAAAATTTCATTTGATTTTTTGTTTACGTTGCACTGTCGCACCATTGTTTATACTTATACACTGGGCTATTACCGCACACATGTACTGTTTACGTATAAACGTTTTACGAAATCAACATTCGATTTGAGATATAAATATTTTATACATACAAGAAAAATTTTATTATTGAACTATTAAATTATTTTTCTTTTGGTTATAGAAACATGAATGACTAATTTAACTACTAATTATAATTAATTTACTATATTTCTGTTACATATATAGTGGAACAGTTGATTAAAATAAAGAAGCACACGATTTTTTTTCATACAATCTTGATAAAAGTATAGAAAAATATTAAATCAAACTAAAATGAATTTTATTATTAATTGTAATTTGCTAAATATATAAATAAAGATAAATAACAGCTATAAAGTAGTGGCTAGTTATCAAAAACTATTATACAATGTAATGAAAAGAAAAATATGGACAGCAACATGCGACAATAAAATGAGTAATAAAAAATTTATTACATTAGCATTCAGTTACGCGATGTACACTCTATGGTCACACATTAACGATTGACTCGCGCACTAACGAAATTAACCATATTGTCTTTTTTCCTTCGAAAAGACATGCCGATCTCGATCAGCGACCACAACAATCTTTCATTTCCTATAAAAAAAATTTTCCTATAAATGATTTACAAAATTTATAACTGCATCAGATAGATATATACGCTTATCAATTTCCTGTTTCAGCAGCAGTTTGAATCCAAATAAACTATAACCAATTTTGATTGTAACTAAAAAAAATGTCAATAAAATCTTTTGTTTCTTTTTTTTGAGAAATATAGAAGTTTAGTAAAATACATTGAAAATCAATCAATATCTTATAATTTTATATGATAATACTGTAGAAATATAATATAATGTTTATTTAATAAAAGTAATGATAATAGAACAACAAATAATCAAACAACACGAATAAACTCTTTTAATAAATAACACAATTGACACCTATGTACACATCAACCTATATACATTTGTGTTTTAATACGAAGCCTATATATACAGATTTAAAAATTATTATATAAAAAGCAATCTATCTACGAACTTCAAACTGTGACTTTTTGTAGAATTTATGTACATGTTGGTAAGAAAAGTCTGTGGCTATCATGAATTCTACATCTTCAGTTTAATGGAAATACACGTAAAGAATTTACCGCAAAATTGACCTTGACCTTGAATTTCAAAATTATTTTTTTTTTTTTTGCACTTTATTCTACTTATTACGAAGGTAAAACTTCTCCAAGGAACCATAAATCGCAACCTAATAGTTCTCTTGGAAAACAGAAAAAAGTTTTTTAGTCATTCTGGACGTGTGGATTATTTGTTAAACGCGTATATGTATCTTTTGGGTCTGTCAGCTGTTTTTTGCTAAACGCATATATGAATTCATTGACCACATGATGGTTAACACATATACATATGCGTTGCTTGTCTGCATATATCGATTACAGTAACATTTGATTTATCATAATTATAGAATCAGTGTGAGTCTAAATACTCAAATAATGAAAATAATAACTATTATTCGAAACATAAACATTATACCCACGCATCCAGAACCATAAAGTCGCTGTTGGAACGGACGCGTCTGTAGTGTTAAATCACTAAGAATTTCTTACCATTTTACAAGAGAACTATTAGTTGCAACCTATGCTTCCTTGGAAAAATTTTACCTTCAGGATGAGCAGAATACAATGTAAAGAAATCTTGACCTTGAAATTCGAGATCAGGATAAATTTTTGCGGCAGGCTCTTTACATAAACTTCTATTAAATTTATCGAAGGAATTTGTAGAATTCATCAATGAGGGCCCACGAATAAATTTTTTCTTCCCACTCTACATATACATGAAAATAACTCAGTTTGTTCTCAGTTATCTAACCTCTTTGGAAATTCACGGTGAGCTACTTTTACAGGGTACATTACATGCGGTTCTGCTACTTTTTTACGTGGTCCGTGGGTGTAATCCTTTTTTTTTTTTTGGTAAATGTGATGGCTTGAATTTTCGTGGGTTGATTGTAAGCTTCGAGTTATGGAAGTACACCTGAAGTTTATTTAGATGATCCTGTATGTATTTGGAAGCATTTTTATGGCTCCAGGAGGTGGCAAAAATAGTAGTGTCATCTGCGTATATTGCCGTGTGCGTTGAAGAGAAGGGGACCGAGTATAGAGTCTTAGGCGACTCCTGCGGATACGCTCTTGACCGTGAATGATGTACCATTGACGGTTACATAGAATCTTCTGCTTTTGAGATAGCTGAATAGTGATTATGAACATGATTGGTGCTGCGCTGTTTATCTGGTGCAATTTGATGAGCAGGGCGCTGTGCCAAACTGAATAGAAAGCCTTCTCTATATCTGGTAAAGTAACCTGTTCTTGTTATTTTCCATTGTAATATGTTCTGTCACTCGTTGTATTTCTTGGATGCAGGAATGATTCTAGAGCCAAACTGCTACGGAATTATGATGTTTGAGATTTATGCATGCGTAAGGAGGTGGAGGTGTTTGATTTTCTCAATGATTTTTCCTAGATTATTTAGCAAGCTTATTGGCCTATAACTTGTAATGGAAGTGGTTGGTTTGCCAGGCTTGAGTACTGATATTACTTCTGTTATTTTTCAATTCATGGAGTAATATGCAAGTTTCAGGCAAGCTTTATAAATGTAGTAGATTTGAGTAATAGTTTTGATTGGCAGATTTTTTGAGCTTGGAGTTTGTGATTTTTATCCAACCTGGGAGTTTTATTGCTAGGGTGTTTTTGATAATGTTCATGATCATTTGAGAAGTGTATTTAAGATTTAGTTGTGTGAGAGAGAAGTACTTGTTGTGGGGGTTGCCATTTGCTCAATTTCTTCTTGTATGGGGGAGCAAGCGCCATGTGCGCTATATGATGTGTTCAAATGTTTGGCCCAGACATTCTGTTTTTTCCTGGTTTGAGAAGCAGTTTGTGTTGTTAGTTGTATTTTGTAGGACTGGTATGCTGGTTTTTGTCCCACTAATTAGCTTGTACGTCTGCCAAAGTATATGGTGCACTTGGGTTTTTTGAGTTTATCCTGCTATTGTTGGCTTCTACCATTCTTGTTTTACTATTCTCTTTTTTATGGCAGTATGTTCCTATTTAACTTGTATAGGGGATTTCCTGATGTTTGCTAATTCCGTCTTTGTCTGTTTCTCTCTTGGTGAGCTTGTGAAGTAATGGATCGGTTGTTGAGTTTATGTTTTTTGTGTTGTTACCGACCCGGTGGCGATGCGATACGAATTGTGGATTAGCTGACAGAGATCTTTGATTTCTGTATCTATTGTTGTCGCGTAGTGGGAAGGGATTTTTTTCTTGCAGAATTTTGCATAGGTTCTCCAGTCTGTTATTGTACTGTTTACCTATCGGTTTGAAATTTCATGCGTTTGTAAATTCAACTGGGAAATGATTTGACGAGAGGTCATCTATGGTATGGCAATTGTGAAGATAGGGGAGCGTTGGTAAGGAAGGTGTTGTAGCGACCTACGATCCCGCTTGACTACGAGTTTCGAACACTCGACTTGCACAAGCCGCAAGTAGCTGCGCGCCTAGCGTCGAAGTCTTACCGATCTTCGGCGTTAAGCAGCAGAGTGTGCGGAACCCTGTTAGAATGGGTTGTCAGACCAGCCCTAGTAGGTTTAGTTATAATAACAGGCGTCTGGGGTAGGAGTCGCTGCCATCAACCCCACTGATGAGTCTAGGCAGTGACTCCGAGACGAAACGCATCTGACCATACACATTGCCTATCTACACAACACCTTACTCGTACCCCAGTTCCATCTCCTTCTCTACCGTCCTTCTATTTCCTTCCATCCTTTACCGGTTGCCATCATAAACCCTATAGTGTCTATGTTTGATGAAGCACATTTGGGCTGTTTGTACGTATATGTTGGGGGACGGATGATTTGGTAATTGTATAGTTCAGAGTGATTTTTTACTGTGAATCCGTTTGAGTTTCTTTTTGTATTGTTCCGTATGCGGTGCTTCACGTTGAAGTCACCAATTATGATGTAGTGTCCTTTTTTATATGACTGGATGACAGCGTCTAGGTCTTCAAGGAGAATTTTCGTTTTTGGGCGCGTGTAAGCTGCTCCTATGGTTAAGGTGAGGGAGGTTTTAATTTCGATTACTTTGACTTCGATGTTAGTGGTGGTTTGCTGTGGGATATCCTCTACGGGAATGCTTTTATGGACTGCAATTAATACTCATGGTTTGTTTACACTTGATTGTCCTCCTTGTGTATGCTGCAGTTTGGTATTTTGATAACGTCTTTAGGGATAAGCCAGGTTTTTGTGACGATGGCAATGTGAGCGTTATGGTCTGAGAGGAATCTATGGAGTTCAACTATTTTGTTATTAACGCTGGTAGCATTCCGGAGGATGATGTTGATATTAAAGTTTTCTTATGATTGGCCATTTTCCAGTTCCTTAACCATTTGTATGGTCGTTTTGACTCCATGTTGTTGGCACATTTGGTACAGTATTTCGGTATCAGGGAGATTATCTTCAGTTTCGTGTTCTTTTCCCGGGGTTGAGAGGAAGATTGGGCCGTTCTCGCGTGAGTCCGTGTCTAATGAAAGAGTTTGTCTGTGCCTGAGAAGTATAGGCAGCGAGGGTTTATCTGGAGATCAGGAGTGGAAATTGGTGTGGAAGTATTTATGCGGGTAGTTGTTATTTTTGTTTTGTTTGGATTTTTGCTTCTTCGTAGACGTTTTTCTTGTTGGGATAAATAATCAGAGCTGGACATTTTGAATAGTTTGCTGAGTGCTTGCACGTGCAGTTTGCGCAAGTCGGGAGTGTATCTAGCATTTTAGTACAGGTTCTTGTTTCGTGTTGACCTGCACATTTTACACAAACTGATTTTTTGTTACAGTTTACGGATGTGTGCCTGTCAGCGGAGACACTGAATCGTGGGTTTTCGAGTCTCGTATTTTTCCCAGTAAACTTTAATATCTTCAATATATCATGAAGATATTATTTAGAGATTATCAATATATCAGAATGATCTGGCATTCATTATGCGAGAATTAATATGAAATATAAAATAAATTTGTAAAGTGATTTTGTAAGATAAATTATATAATCAACATATATGAAAAAGAGTTGCGGTTCATCCAATCGTTCGAAAACTCGCCCCATTGAATTGACTCGCCTCTCCTGCTGATCAGTCCCTCCTGCTGATCATCGTTTTGATTGACATAAAGCAGTAGCATATCTCTTCTAAGAATCGTAATCCTCGACATGTATTTGTGCTTCTCTTACCATGTGTATACTATGGAATTTCTTTACAATTTTGTCAAAAATTTAATGACATATTTTAACATACTTTATTGAAATTTTATACGAATTCAAAATGATATATTCTCATTGAGAACTGCTCATTCTCATCCTTTTTCCGATTGTCATCGTGCAGAATAACAAATGGAAAGCGAGTTAATAAGAGATATAAATCCATTATTACAGTTATAAATACTTCGGAAAGTGTCCAAAGAAATGTTAGATTTAATTGGTTAAGATAGCAATAGATTAAGATTTTCTATTAAATATTATAAAATAATATTTTTAACAATTGAAATTCATATTCATAACAATATTATTATAAATATTATTAT
This sequence comes from Melipona beecheii, assembly GCA_032399605.1. Lineage (NCBI taxonomy): Eukaryota > Metazoa > Arthropoda > Insecta > Hymenoptera > Apidae > Melipona > Melipona beecheii. The sequence continues at coordinate 29,289 of JAUCMO010000085.1, read as the reverse complement.
ATGATATTATTAAATATTAAATTTTCTATTAAATAAATATTTTTTATTAAATATTCTTCTGCATAGTGCTAAAAAATTATTTATCATGATTTTGGGAGATGATTCTACACTTTCAAATCGATAAAGATTTATTTATCAAATAGATTAAAATTAATTTTGATTTTCAAGGCCAAATTTTTTTATTGTATTGTGTTCTATTTATTATAAGAAAAAAAATTTCAAGAGAATTATAGGCTGCTATAATTTTAAATATAGGCAACCAAATTTTATTGGTTGTTCAACTCATATTATTTATGATATTTTCATATTATGCGATCAAATGACATCTAATGATCGCACGTAGATATCTTAATTCAATATTACATATGCTATATTTTTTTTATTTCTTCACTAAGTTTCTCCTCAAGCATACATTGATTTATATAATAAAAATTACATTCAATCGGATGTTTTAATTGTTTAAAAAATATAATCCGTTTATTCAAATTATAAACAATTTCTCTTCCCAAACTAGAAGTAGAAATAACAAATGGACCACATATGAGGTAGCGTATTTGATTGTGAAATATGGTTGTGAATTGTGTATAAATACAAAGGCAATTTAAAAATTATTAAAGTTTACATATCATCAAATTACTATACTAGTCAACCGGTTCACCAATTTTTAAATCGTTATGAATAAGATGCAAACCTACTCGTCACATGCTCCTCGTTTTCAGCAACAGATTTTTCTCCTTGTAAGAACTAGTTGTTTGTAGTTTCGAGTATACATATTATATCCGTTGAACAATTAAAATTAAATGTGTTTTTTATTATATAAAATCAATTCGTAATATTGGGCGAAATACAGAAATGTGAGTTTGGTGTTATTTAAATAAAGGCAGAAACGAAAAAGAAAGTGGTGGTTATATAATGGTGGATCTGAAGTATCTACGTGCAATGATGAATGTTGTTCTGCATCTGTCCGTAGAATGTAAGCATATTACAAGCAAAATCAATTTATAACTAATAAAACTTTAATAGTTTTTTCTAATAGGACGGTTGAGTTACGATCCATGATTCCTTTGAGACTTTTTCTTTTCCTGAGTAAAATATGATAAAGAAAAAAAATTTGACACCGAAAATCATACTCAAGATCAATTTTGCAATCAATATTTTAAATAAATCTCCATTGATACGAGACTGTAGAAATGATTCCTAAAGTCATTCCTAGTAAATAATTTTTTGACATTCTGTACGTTACAGTAAAACGCTATTTATTTATGTCTTTCACATATGCATTTTTCATGATACTAATTAGTATAAACATATTATACAATTATAAATGTTAACAAAAGTCTTAACAAAATAATACCAGGTACATAATAATATATATTTATACGCTTATCATTATATGAAACCTTATTTTATACTCAAAATAAGTTAATGATTTGGGACAAATAAATAAAGTTTAAAAGTCTTTTATTCCTCAAAAATAAAACAAATGAATTTTGATTGTAATAATCATGATATTATTAGCTTCATTTATTATAAATTTAATTATATTGCTCGATATTAGTATTTGTCAATGTTAATAACCGTTTTAGCACCACGCAGCGCGATCGCGCTGTTCGCGTACTGTGGAATGTGCCGCGATGTTTGGTCACAAGTGAATGAACAAAGCGCTATCGCGCTGCATGGCACAATCGAACACTGATTTTTAAAAACCCCTAGCACTAAAACGGTTAAAAATTTGGTTGATAAATTTAATCTATTGTAATAATAATTTTAATGCAAACTTAATTGTTCCATATAGAATGGTTACATGGAAGTATTAATACCACCAGATATAGTGGATGATGAATCTGCCAATGGTATGGTAACTCATGAAGGTGGTGAAATAAAGTTGAAATGCAATGCAACTGGTTCACCAAAGCCCACTGTCACGTGGAAACGAGAAGATGGCCGGAACATTATTCTTCGCGTAGATGGACAAAAACAATGTAAGATACTAATTATTTACAATTATATATTCAGTATGAATATTTAAGTACGAATATTAAGACATTTAAAAATAATGCTTTAAATGGAATTTTTTAAATACAATTAAAAAAATTTTCTTCTAGAAATAATTTAAAAAATAATTTTTTACATTATATAAAGTACCTGGAAACATATTATATATTTTGATATATAAATGTTGACATTTAAATTATATTCTTTTGCTTTAAACCAAAAAATATTTAATATCATTATGAACTGAATGATATCAATCAGAAAAAAAGATTATATCTGAAAAATATTGCTTTCTTAATAAAAATAAATTTTCATTAAAATTCATTATATAGCCATGTTAAAAATGAAGTTGATTTATTACCGTTGGTAATTCAAGTAAGTTTTTTCAATAATGAAAATTATAATTAAACAAATAAACAGAAATTATGATTTAAGGATAAATAAGTTTGAAATTTTAATTTTAAAAGAAAAAATTTAAAAGAAGTAGGAGAAGTTAGCATTAAAAATTTATTAGAAAAGTACATTTTTACAACAAGAAAATATATATATCTACATATCAAAATCTATGGTGTTGATGATTAACTTAAAATCTTTGAATTTAAAAATAAGTTTTGAATTTATATAAGTTTTATTTATTTTAAAAATAATTTTCATGTAACAAACAGTTGATTAATATTATCTTATTAAAGGTAAATCATGAATTCGTTCAAAATGTTATGACTTTTTCTCTTTTATTATATATGTTACAATAAATAAATTTCATCTTTCAGCATTGAAAACTTATGTGGGTGAAACGCTAGAGTTAACTGGAGTTCTTCGACAAGAAATGGGCACGTATCTTTGCATAGCCAGTAACAATGTGCCTCCAACAGTCAGCAAACGTTATTCCGTACAAGTTCACTGTATGTATTATTAATCAATTATTATATGGATTTATATATAAATATATTTTATAATTACTATTTTCATGTGTTGTATAAGATAGTTCGAAGGATATAGAACGAAAGTGATCTTATGTAAAAAATTTAATATACATATATAGTTCTCCGTCCATAGCATTATTTTCAAAAATAGTTTGAAAATTCATGAGATACGCCCATGAATAAGTACTTGGTTATCGTGTCACACTGTTTTTGGTTTTTCTATTCGTTGAAAGTTATAGTTAAAATAACTATATTATAAAATAATTAGATAGAAATGAAATTAAAATAATATAACAGAATTTTGCAAAATATTCATTTTTTTATTGTACATGTATTGTTGTCATCTTCGTTGCTGCATATATAATCGGCTTAGTAAATTAAGGATAAATTAACTGATGTATTTTCGCTTTTTAAATTATCAAATTACTGTACAATCTTTTGTTTTAATTTCAATATTTATTTAGATTGAATAACTGTTCCTTGATATATTCTTATAATATCTTATGAATTTTCAAACTCGATTTTCTCGAAAACAAAAAAATTGTGGAGGAAAAAATTTTATAGCAAATTTCTAATTACTCTTTTATGTACAATCATCTCCAATGAAGTTGGACTATTATTTATCTATTATCATGTTTCATATACCATTTACAAATATAACATTTAAATTTTTCTACATTCATTTTATTGTATAAGATATTGTTCCTGAAACTATTTTCATTTAATGAGTGTATACATTGTATCAACAATCGGCAGCGTCTGTTTCAATGTCCGCAAGCCGATTTTGGTTTATTCGGCGTTTTACTCCGTCGGAGGAATATTAATTTAAAGTTCTTCAATACTATATTTAAACGTGTATATTGGGGTTCCGCTTCCGGTGGCGAAAGACTGATGATGGTAAGAGTGAAGGCAAAGTAAGTTTTGTGTAGTTTCAGGAGAAAACGGTAGGAAAAAGGAGGCTGAGTTGTTGCCTGGCAGTGTTTAGAAGAAAAGGAAGTAGACGAAAGGGATAAAGGGAAAAACAGGGAATGAGGAGGAAAGTAAGAAAGGCAGAAAGTGAGGTTAATAAAGGCAACGAATTGGAGAATCGAAAACAGCATCATCTGCTGGGGATCGTTGGTAGGAAGTGAGTTTAGTTGGTAAGGAAGATGTAAGAAGAAAGTAGAGAATTAAGGAATAAAAAAAGGAGGAATAGAAATGGCGAAATCGGTGAAAGTAAGTAAGGGAGGAGCGGGGAGCAGCGAAATAGGTTTAGAAAAATGGTGCAAAAGGAGGGTAGAAGTGGAGAGAAAAGGAGTTGAGGGTAGAAGTGGAGAGAGAGGGAGTTGAGGATAGAAGTGAAGAGAATTTAAAAAAGTTCATGATATGTATATATATGTGTATACATACACATAATTATAAAATAAGAAAATTTAAGAATAATAAAATACACACATAGTGTGTCACTATATATATGTGTGTGTGTGTGTGTGTGTGTGTGTGTGTGTGTGTGTGTGTGTGTGTGTGTGTGTGTATACATACACATAATTATAAAATAAGAAAATTTAAGAATAATAAGTGACACATAGTCACGCTGTCTTGTAAAGTAGGAACACTGTTCTCAGAAAAGCTATAAAATATAGGAAACAAAGATGCTTTTTGGTGAGAAAACTATTCGCAAACTGATTAGCGAACACCAAATAATGTTTGCTCAAGAGATGGAACTGATTCAGAATTTTATCTGAAATTTTTTATGATCGACTAGCAAACTGTTCGCGAGCTTCAATATAAATACAATATTCCTTTTTTTCCGAGCAATTTGCGAACAATTCTATTCAGTATGATATAAATAATTCAGTCGAAAGTATGTACCTATCTATAACAATTTCTAACGTACGCATTAGTAATTTGTGTATTATTTTTTGTAATATACATACATACAGATTAACTCATTTTAATGGAAATGCTTAAGGAATTCGCTTTATTTATGGTTACCTGAAAGAACGTATCAACATAAGGTTGCATTATATGAAACACCACATGTAATGTAGAAAAATCTGTTTTTAAGAAAATTTATAAGCTACCAAAATTTGTTTTAAAAAGATCTTATTTTTATTTTAGTTATATTTAGTTCCGGGGTTCTGTTACTTTACTTTTTGAGAAATTAATAAAAAATTTTCAGTACAATACATCAAATTCTGTGTATAGACATTATATCAACTAGCAGTGATGGCATTATCGGATGTTAAGTAATCGATGATGCATTAGCGATATCAGCTTCAGTATCTATAGAATGTCCTATTTACAATTAATATAATTAAACTTCATTTCCAGATAACATTATTTTTTTCGCATTACTCGCCGGAAAGATAGGAGTTGAAGTTGTATTATATACATTTCTTGGCCACTAGAAATGGCATGTGAATTTTATAACACACGTATAGATATCACTGATATTACTATTATATAAACTCGGAACAATTTCCCAATGTTCACCGACAATGATTATTCCAACGATGATTATAGGTAAAATAATTCAATGTAATGTATTGAAAGTTTTTTATTAATATCTCGAAAACCAATAAAAATCCGAAACTAAAATTTAAAGTTCTTTCTTATTTCTCTCCTTTTCCTGAAATTTCATAAAATTTCTTGTCGATCAGAAAATAATATTTTTTGGAAGAATATCTCTTTAAAATGATGACATTTAATTTTTTCCATATCTTTTTTTTAAATTTGTTCCTAAGGTCACTATTAACTTTTTTATGTGTAACGCTATAACTTTTTTTTTAAATCTATCAGCTAATAAACATTGTGAAAAATTCAGGGAGTTCAAAAACAAGCATTTTATTGATAGATAGAAATAACTGAAAAGTAACTTTGTACTACAGATTAAACATCCACAATCTTAAATTTCTGGCTTTAGATACAATAGGTGTTCAAGACGTTGATTTTGATGTACTTTTGTTACATACATTTTTCAATTACATTATTACCTCAATTAACTAAACATGTATCCGGTTGGCTTGCTCGAGCTTCAAATCTTATTGCATTGTAACTTTTTGTGGAATAAATTAAAAGATGGCGGGAGATAAGCAGCAATGAATTATAGTTATTAAAAAATCAGTCTCGCTTAGGCAGTCGTGCTGACAGAACGTGTTTACACGAAGCAAATATTTACCACGCTTGTCATTGTATCTACTCAGATCTGTGAGAATGTACGTAAATCGTTAAATTTGCCGTTTGACAAGTTTAACAAATCAATTTCAAATGGAAGAAATTAACAATTTACAATTTAAAATTGTTAAAAATAAGGGTGGTTTTATCATAATCAACAGAAAAACTAACGACAACGGAGTTGAAATCGACAAATCAACAAGCAGTCTGGCGAAAACCAACAATAAAAAGCGAAAAATTTACCCATAGGAAACATCCAATGCGGATAGCTCTTGCACCCAGCGGGTTAAATGGCTAACGGATATACCTACTTCAAATATATTCAACGTTTGGAAGATCCAGCAACTACAGTAAACACCTTGGAAGAATAAACACTACCACATCAAAATTCATCGAGCCGAAACCTTCTCCAATTCACATTGAAGTCCAAATCATGGAACCCTTAATAAAATTCCTAGAAGAAACAGTAAATAATAGTTACACACTGAAGTAGCTAAACAATAATCACGTTCAAACTAACACCACTGAAATCTATAGCAAAATAGTGCTTGCCTTGAAATAAAAAATGCTAACTTTTATACATATCAATTAAAAAAAGACAGAAACTACAAGGTAGTACTTAGAAGGCTGCACTCAAAGACAAATACCAACAAAATCATCAATGAATTAAAGAACCTAAACCATCAGATAAGACAAATAAACAACATAGTAAAATATGATACAAAACAGCCACTACCAATGTTCTCTATTAAATTAGAACCCACCGAAAATAACAAAGAAATTTACAAAGTTAAAAAACTTCTAAACACTATTATTACTTTCGAAAAAGAGACATACCGCAATGCACACGTTGTCAAGCTCATAGACACACTAAAAACTATTGCTTCAAAATGCCTGCATGTGTCAAATGTTCCGGTAAACACCTCACCCTCAACTGCCTCTATTAACAGGGAAAAAGGTTTTAATTGCCAGAAAAACCATCTCGCTAGCTATAAAGGCTGCATAGAGAGAAAACAATTACAGCAAAAGTTGTATCCATGCATGCTCAGACCCAAAATAGTAACAAATAATTCTACCACTTCACAAACACACAATCTATACAATAACGACATTTCAAACCAACAAACCAACACGACAAGACCTACGCTGAAATTCGGACACACATATATAATAGCAACGCACATCCTTCGATAGAAATAAAGAAACTGCTGTACCAATCAATTAAAAATACTGAATTAATATCTACCATGTTAATAAAACAAAGTTACTAACACAGCAATCAAAACAAATAAATATGATGATAGAACTTTTCACAAACATTTTTACAAATCAAACCAAGTAATGACTACCACACTAAGAATTGCTTTTTGGAACGCCACTGTTCTTTCACAAAGAATTTCCGAGCTAAAAATCTTTCTCAATAGCAACAAAATCGACGTACTACCTACTCAATCGATCTACTCATTGCAGAAGCTCGAGTTACAAGCAAACATCACATTAAAATTCCTTATTACACTGTATACAATACAATACACCCATCAGGAAAAGCTCAAGGCGATATAGCCATAATCAAGAGCGATATTAAACATCATCCCCAAGGTTCAATAGCCCAAATATAAACTACCAGCATAACAATCAACATACGGCAGTTTATTGTTCTGCTAAATTTAAAATAAACGTAGAGCAATATTCAAGTTTCTTTCAATCACTAGACAACAGATTCGTTGCCGCCCGCGACTACAATGCCAAACATACTCTATGGTACTCGAAAATAAATTCACCAAAAGGCAAAACGCTAGAATATGCAATACGTTCACTATCGCTAAATGCATTAGCAACCGGTGAACTATTGGCCCTCAGTCAAGAATAAATCCCCAAACCTTATAGATCTCGCAATAATTAAAAGCCTAGGCAAATCACATTTCAAAGTATATTCTTGCTTCGACCTCAGCTCTGATCATCTTGCCGGTTTTGATTGAATTTTTTCACCAACCAATACTCACTCCATCCACATCGACACTATGCAATAACAGCACAAACTGGAAATTATTCAGTGACTATCTTAATGCTAGCACAAATTGTAACATACCCCTAAAAATTCTGGAACAAACTGAAGCAGCTGTAGTTAAATTTACTAACCTTATCCAAGAAGCAGGATGAATTTCCACCAAACAAGCGGAACTCGAGAGAAAATTCAATTCATTTCCTAATCACATAATGCAATTAATTAAACTTAAACAAAAGCAAAAATACATATGGCAAAAGCAAAAAACTTCGCTCAATGAAAAAAAACTCAATGCGATCACCAAGGAAGTAAAACAATCAATACTAAAACACTGTGATGATGAATTCCACGCATACCTATCCAACTTATCTCTTCATCACGACACAAACTACTCCTTATGGAAAGCCACCAAGAAACTAAAGCGGCCAGTCGTCTCACTACCAACTATCATTAAACGGTAGCTGGGCTAGAAGTGCACCCGAAAAATCCAACACATTCGCAGAACATCTATACAACATCTTCCAGTACAACGATATAAACAGCACAACAATAACACCAAATGTAACTCGAGTAAACCGTCCATTGAAACCAAAGACATTCCAAGAACTACCATAAAGGAAGTCAAAAGACTCACCACGGACATCAAGACCAATAAAACACCGGGTTTCGACCTAATAAAGGCAAAATTATTAAAGAACTTCCGCCGAAAGCCGTCAGAATGCTCACAATAATAATTTTTAATGCAACACTGAGAACCAGGTATTTCCTCATCCACTGGAAAGCAGCACAGATCATTATGCTACTTAAAACCGATAAAGACCCACACATACCAGCTTCCTACAGAGTCATTTCGTTATTACTCATTTTTTCAAAACTCCTAGAAAAAATTATCCTAGATGGATTGAAAAAAATAAATACTGAACAAAAAATTATTTACACCAATTTGGGTTCAAAAATAAACATCGCATTGAGTAAATTCACAGACTAACAAATAAAATCACCGCAGCCCTCGAGCGAAAACAATATTGCAGCGCCCTGTTCTTAGACATAAAAAAAGCGTTCGACAAAGTTTGGCACGAGGGACTCTTACAAAAAATAAAACAAACTTACGCTCAATCATACCATCAGCTCATTAAATCATATTTGAAAGATTGCACATTCTTTGTTAAAAGGATGCAATCTCAAATATTTACAGCATCAAAGCCGGCATACCACAAGGCAGTGTCTTAGCCCCTCTCTTATACACTACATACACAGCAGACCTTCTCACTACGGAAGATACTGACATATACACATTTGCAGACGACACGAGTATCCTAGCCACTCACGAAAACCCAGAACTAGCGTCACAGTTATTACAACAACATCTTACTAAAATCGAGGAGTGGCTAAATCGATGAAAGATCAAAGTAAATACCGATAAATGTAAACACATTACATTCACACTAAGAAAAAGCACTGTTCCCCCGATTATTCTAAATAACACCATACTATAAGTTATAACACTCAAATACTTAGGAATATATCTAGATTCCAAACTAATGTGGAAACATCATATACGCTCAAAAATCAATCAAATTCGCATCGAAAGACAAAGTATGCATTGTCTTACTAGCAAACGCTCTAAACTAAACCTAAACAATGAACTCTTGATCTATAAATCAGTCATCAAGTCTATTTGGTCCTATGGCGCTGAATTGTGGTCTGCCAAAAGCCACATAGTCAAACTAGAAGAAATGCAGTCAAAAATCTTCAGAACAATTACAAACGCTCTCTACGTTAGAAATGACGAAATTCGCAAAGACTTAAAAATTAAAACAGTCACAGAAGAAATTACAAGACAGTGCAAAGCTATAAATTGCTATAAATTGAGACTGACTCATCATCCCAACGAACTAGCAAACCAACTATATGACACTAACATGCCTAGAAGGTTGCAAAGGAAGCACCCCAAAGACCTCCTACTACAATGACACGATGTCTTCCCTGATGTTTTCTACTGAGAATAACATCTACGTGTTACTACCGCCAAACACCAATAATTCAATTTACCAAATGTCCTCAATGGACAAATTGTAAAGACTAACGGAGTAATAAAAAAAAAGAAGTTTATTCGGTGAAACCGAACAAACGAGGACCAGCATTTGTATTTAAATTTCGCGCCGCACACACACACTCATCCGACACGCAGTCGGTAACGCCGGGTATGCTAGACGGGATTGGCCTATTGTCGCGTCACCGCGAGATCCTGCGATAGGCCAAGTGTCGATCGCATGATCCTTTTTTGCTTGTTTTCGCCAATTCTGATATTCTAGAATATTCGGTGATGAGTCATTTCAACTATCCATTGTCATCACGCGATCGCGTGATTGGTTATCGAACGATCGCGTGATCCTTTTTTGCTTATTTGTCTCCGGTTTCGAACGTTCGAGAACTTTCGAAACTCGGTAAGGAGAGACGAGCCACGTTGAAACGGATCCTTCTTAGCAACAGTTCATTGCAAACCTCCGGGCGATAAAGAGTTCATTCCAAACCTTCGAGAGGTAGAGTTCATTCTAAACCTTCGGGCAGTACAGATCAGTTCTTTCCTAGCAATCTTACGGTGCGGATAGATTCATCCAAACTCATTTATCGCGTGAATTAATCTTTATCATCATCCTTTTATCATTCCAATCCTTCCATTACAATCCTACATACTCAAATTCCATCTAATCTATAATTGAACCGACTGATCTTCATTCGTGTTGGAGGTCAGCAAGCTACCGATCAAATTTGCGATTTCATTGCGTAAATTCGGGTCGGTACACGACAAAGTTATTAAAAATAGTATCCGAAAATACTTAATTTTAAACTTATCTGACAACTCTAGGAGCGACAAATGTTCAAAATGATAATTATTTGTTTTGATACATAATTGAAGTCATTTAACTAACATTTTGTACATTATTTCTATTCTTTGAAAGGTTTAGGATGCATTGATTTAGACAGTTGCAATTTTTTGTCATGCTTTTTAATTTTTCTGCTTGTAAAATTTTTTTGAAATTACTATTAATAATATTACTAGGTATTATTAATAAACTATATTTAAATATTTTATATTTAAATATATAGAAATTTAAATATAAAATAAACCACAAAAAGATAGAATATGTAGGTGATGATTATCCTCTATTACCAGACTGCGAATTTTTATGCAGCTATATATATCTACATATGTAATAAATATGCAAAGAATGTACAAGAAATATGCAAAGGATATGCAAACAATATACTGACACTATGCAGAATATATATATATTACAATATATTATACATAATTATATATTATAAATTACAATATTGTCTTATAATCATATTACTTTTCATAATTTGCGTTACAATATACAAAAATCATTTCTTCCATCTTTCTACAGTGGAATGATATCGCTTATATGAAAAATTTAATTTATAAGCAGAAGATGTTCTTTCTACTTCAGAAGATGTAAATTAGTATATATTTAAATTTACTCAAATATCGTGCTATAATGTTCTACTGTAAATGTACCATTTAAAATTTTTCCGAATTTATATAATAATTAGAATTTTATGTGATTAAATTTCTTTAATATGTTCTCCAAAGATATCATGCTTTCCATACTTTTTTACAATTATATTCATTGATTAGTTAAAAATATTTTTCTCTTTTTTAATTTTTCTACACTCAAAGAGAAAATATGTTTTATATTACGTCAAATAAAGTTTTAGATTTTCCTTGAGAATTTTTTTTATTATCCTAATTGATGCTGTGTTTTCATCATCAAACAGTTTTATTTCTTATTACTTATATATATTATTAATATTCAGAAATGTTAATAATAAAATTGTCATTAATAATGTAAATATCCAAATTTAATTAATAATTATAAATTACCCCTTAAATAGTTTCTAAATACTTTACACAGAATAATGCAGCCTCTAGCCAAATTCTGCACCTTGGAATGATTGGTTCTGCTAGAAATGGAACGTTTGGAATTTTTTCTTTATAAGTCGTTATGCAGTGAGGAATTTTTAAAAAATTTTGTTTTACTTTTAATATGAGTGTATACTTTAGAATACGTTGTTATACTTTCTCTAATAATCTACTGTGCCATATGCCATGTAGTAAATGTGTTATATGTTATATAATAATCTACTCTAATAATCTACTATGCCATATGCCATGTAGTAAATGTGTTATATGTTATATATAACATTTCAGAATAGAATATTTTTAAATCTTTACAAACCTTTAGCATGGCAATGAACAATATCTCCTTTAAAAATAAAATTTGCATTACCTATCTCATTTATCCATTGGTTAAACATAAATGCTTTTTTACTTTAAGCATTGTACGAAAATTAATAAACATCTCCAACAATCAACACTCTGAAAATGATTAAATTAAATTAAATCAAATATAAGTATATTTTTGTTCTGTATTTGTATGCGTTATCATTCACATTTCTTTGGACTCACGTTGAATTAAAATTATTCGCTTATTATAAAAAAAGTATCATAATTCATAATTCATAAATTGTTGCAAAGAGAACTTATAACAGGGAAAATATACATATAAAATGTACAAGAAATATGTAACACATTCAATCCATTATTTTTTATATAAAATATACAAAATATATACAAAATATACAAAATATATACAATAATATATATAATATGAAAAATATGTTATTTACATAAAAATGCATATTGATTACATATTGTTATATTACATATTGTTATATTTAAGAAACTTATCAGGACAAGATTACACTATTTAAAAAATCACGTACAAGGAAAAGAAAAATTGTTTAAAGGTTATTCTTTTCAACATACTGGGTATCTCCTTTTATTTTTTCTTAAATTAATATCATATTTTTGTTTCATTGCATTATATCTAATTATATTTACGATTAAAGTGATTTTGTGGATTTAGAAATTTAAATTCTATTAGGAGAGTATTAAAATCAAACAGTAAAATTATTTATTCATATTTATTCATAAATGTTTAATTCCAACATAAACATTTATTTATTCTATAAAGCTTCGAAATATTATATTAAAATAGTAAGATTTTAAATTATTCACTTTTTTATGTTCTATAGGAAGATTAATTCCTCGCGATAAACATCTCGGCTTTTTCTATAGATAGAAATTAAATACACCAAGATCGGGTATATAAACTGAATAATCCGTTATATTTATTTATTATATTTAGTAATTGATTTAAAATTTCTATTGTAATTTGTGAAGAATTCGCAAATCAGCTATCATGATGATCTAATTTAACGAATAATTATACCTATTAAAATGACTCAAAAAGTTTCTTGCAAAAATTATCTTAATTATAATTTAATAATATTAAATTATCTTAAAGTTCCTCACTAAACTTTGATATTGTAGAATCTAAATTTTACACGTTGATCAATGAAATTTAGATTTCTACATAAGTCGAGGAAAGTATATATATGTACTATGCCAACGAATTCGTTTTGACATCAGTTATAAAGTTTATGAAATTAGAGATACACGTCACAATTGGAAAAAAAAGATGGTCTTAAAATCTATAAAAAGTATATACATATATTATAATATATGACCTTTTAAAATAATAAAACTTTATTTTAGATAAATTTATTCATGATATTGTCCGCATAGAGCTTTTGATAGAACAAATAGATCTCGTGATTCACGTTGTAATATCGAGTAGTGATAGTACGTATATCTTATGTAGAAAAACTGATAAAATTTATAAGTTGTAATGTATTTTTAAACGATTAAAGTGATTTTGTGGGTTTAGAAATTTAAATTGTAGAAGTAGAAATTTACAAAAGCAAAAAAATTATCCTTTACATAATTATAAATACATTAAAGAAATGTTTTTCGTTTTTCAATTCGTATAATTTTTCTGCAAAGATAAGTGCATTTTTTGAAAACTTATTTCTTACACTTTGTGATAGTGTATGTAATTTTTCAATTAAATAATTAAAAGCTAAACGTTTTTTAGGTTACGACATGCTATATTCAAGTATCATTATTCGATCAAATCTACTTTAACTACTCAAAAGTAATTCGTCATATCCGTAATTTAAAAAAGATGCTGTAAATAATGATGAAATAGTTTTGTTTCACAAATTTAAATAATGCGTAAATAATGAGAAAATAAAAAGTTTAGTAAATCCACGTGATTTGGATATGATCAACTGTAAGAAAACGACTGCATGCCACAAATTTTATCAAAAAATTCAATAAATAGGTTCCGCATAATTTAACCAAGGAAAACAAATATTTTGCGACTTTCGATTTACTCTTTTTTGTTTGCAAGCAAGAGCTTTGCTTGCTCTTCTTTGCATACAATCGCAACAATCATTTTATTGATCAATCAAATGATCAATGATGAGATAAAGATCGAATATGACAATTCAATTTGATATGAACAGTGGATTGAAAACGGAGAAAATAATAATATCGTTGTAAAGAAGGATCTTTACTCAAGAAATATTTTAATTATTGATGAACTGCGATATTTTACATGTAAATTATCTATTACATAGAGAGGCGATTATAGCAAATGTTGCATGAAAATTGACAAAGTTCACCAAAAATAAAAGTGTCGTTAGTGCTGCTTCGTGATAATGAACTCACACAGCATTGAAGATACGAAAGAAAATTGCAAAACATCGAATGAGCAATTTTGCCATATCCTTTTGATAATTCAGCTATTTCCCCGTGCTGTTATTATTTAGTTTTATTCTTATCAAATCTCAAAATAACGTTAACTGATTCTTTGCTCTCCAAAATCATGATTTTTATAATCCTGGACTGAAATTACTTGTAGAACATTGACAAAAAGTTGTAGATTCTAATGGTAACTATTTCATATAATAAAATCTACTTCACAATGAAATATTTCATTCAATTTATATTTTAGAAACATAAATATTACTTTTCAATTTATATCTTAGAAACATGAATATTACTTTTCAATTTATATCTTAGAAATATAAATATTACTTTTTTCGGCACTTAATATTTGTAATTAAGGGAAATGTTTTTCTGCAGATTATTTTAAATTAAAAATACGTAATTTAACAAATTTTTTTAACTAAAAGTTCATGTTTATTTTGTATACTTTATAATATAGTTTACATTTTATATACTTTATATTATGGTATATATTTTATATAATTTATCAATACCATATACAATATTTTTCAATACTATATATAATATTATATCAGGCCATTTTGTAATGCATTGCAAAGTAACAACAATATACTCAAACTACACATAGTTTCGTCTAAAATCTTTTAAACCAAGGACGATTTAGATTTCTTATCAGCATAAAGAAATTTATTGTCTTATTTTCAATATTCATGACCAAGGGCAAGAACTTGCTCAAAAATAATTTGGTCAACTTATATAAAATAGGTCTCAACATTTCTTTTGATGAAATTTTTTTCATTCTTTTATTGACGTTTAAACAGTGAAAAAGATTAAAAATGAATTTAAAAAGAATATAAAAATTTCCTGAAAAAATTAAAAAATTTTAAAAGTAGTTAGTTTACAAATTTTTAATATTTTTAATATAAATTATTTATTATAACACATATATTTATTATATCATATTTTCTATAATATCTAGTCAATTAATTAGAGTTGAGTTTAAGATTAAATTTCGTATCATTTATTAGTACTTTTATATAACTATTTTGATACTATGAAGATGAAATATAGACCACAATAGAAGGATATTTTATTGGAAAATATAATATAATTTTATCTTTCCAGTAGCAACTAATAGCAAAACATAATCATTTATATTGAACCGATTTCGATACAGTTTGTACAATATTAGCCTAAAGTTTATTTTAAAAAGTAATGAAACTAATAAGCTAAAACTATAATATTCTCTCATAGGTAATAAGCTAAAACTATAACTAATAAGCTAAAACTATATAGGTATCAAATCGCTATTATTAATCACCAAATCAATATTTATATAAACAGCTATTTAAAACGAAATTGAAATGGACTCTGCATAATTAGTATTTCTCTTTTCGAAAACAACATTTCAATAAATGTATATAAATAATGTATATAAATATACATACTTTAATGAATATTTTACATTATAAATACAATTAAAAATATAAGACTAGATTTTGATCTACTAAGTTCTTACAGCAAGACATTCTTTCTATGTTTTTAGTGTTATTGAAATTCGATTGCTAATTTTTTATTTCTCTTGCTTTGTATACATCAGCAAACATAAAATCTGTGACGAGATATTCGTCACAAGTTTATCAATAATTTCTTTTTTAATGTAATCTCACATATTGTATGAAATACGCAAACGATAAAAAAAAATATTTGACGACATACAATGTGAGAAAAAGTAACAAAACTAAACCATGTGGTTTATAATATAAAGTTTATTAATATTTAGATTAAAAGGAAAACTATATAAACTTGAATACGGCGATGATAAATATTGAACTTCCTTTAACTCCTTCAAGAGTTTTTTTCCTCCTTACTGCATGCTGTTCTCACGGTGGGAGTCTCGTTAAACTCCAAAAAATAAATGCGTGACAATTTGACGAACTAATTTAATAGGATCGTCAGAGATTATGTTTCTAAGTTATAAATAACTAAGTATCGACTGGTCAGAAGGAAATGATTAGCTCGGAGGCATAGAGATCTCGCCAATGATTCTTTAACGACTAAATAAAAAATTATCGAAGTGTTACTACCGATAGAATGATTCTTGAATGTAGCGACATATATATATTATCTAGGCTCAACTCTAGGTTGAACGGAGTGAAGAAACAAATTTGAAGGTTAAATACTGACTGCGTGTTTTATTTTTTGAGTCACATTCTCATAGAAATCGCTATCGCAATTTTCGAGAAATTTTGGGAATTTATCGCTCCTAATCATAGGACGCATGACACTGTCACGACTCGCTACTATGGAAAAAATCTTGTCCTCAAAATCTCTGTCTTCATATGCACTTCACAGACACACACACACACACACACACACAACCGTACACTCGTATTTTATATCTTAACCGTTTTAATGCCAGGGGTTTTTAAAAATCGTGTTCGATTGTGCCATGGCAGCGCGATAGCCCTTCGTTGACGATCGTGACCAAACATCGCGGCACATTTCATCACAGTACGCGAACAGCGTGATCGCGTTGCGTGGCGCTAAAACGGTTAAGATTAGGGCGGCAAACAGACCCAAGTTTGTTTCGCTGCGACAATCGAATCGGACATGCAGCAAACAATAATTGTCTCGCTTTTAAGCCACACAAGAAGAACTTCCGAACAATAAGGCTTTCATACTTCACACAAATGATAAAAAAAAGTCCTTTTGTGCTGAACATAAAATTAATCTTATTGTCAGCATACTCTGTAATAGCGCATTATACATCCCACAGCTTATCTTTAACTTATTTTCATTCATGTCATTTTTCAATACTGATAAGAATATTATCTCCTAGCGCACTTCTATGATTTAAATTAGTTTTAATTCTCAATCGTAAAAAAAACTTTAACTCATTGTCGCATGATTGTTAACTTCTTTTTTATATAAGCGGAAAATGTTAAATGATAATCTTTGGAAAAAGATTTGGTTATGGACGAGACGGTGCACTTAGTTTATATCTTTTATTTAAAGATGAACTTGTACAAACAAGTTGACGATGAGCTTAACGAGAGAGCGGGCTATTTCGAACTTCGCGCTACTTCTTGGTTAACACTCGCGGACTGCTCTAGGTGTTCTGTCTGCGCTCGAGCTCATGTCGTCGCTCGAAAATTTTTGGATCTGCTTTTTCTTCCCCAATTGGCCAAGCGTTTTTTGGATCTGGCCAATTAGGTGTCAGGGGTGATTGCGCCTCCTACTCTTCCTGGAGTGGGGCTGCAATTTCTCCGAAGACACTTCTCCGAATTCCTAAATGACGTAGCGGGATTTCTCTGGGTCTTGCACGTCGCCATCTGGTTTATGTTAGGCCCGCTGGCCTGAGTGCTTACCCTTCGTAATCGTAGAATTTACGACGCTCGCGATTGCTGTCCTGGCCGTTCTAGTATTACCGAGTGTGGACTTTGTTGTCCTACGCACTTTAGGAATAAAAACTTGGCCTTCGTCTTTCGACAGCTCGTATATCCTGAGAGTCGTAAAGTCTCCTAGCTTTTGTAGTGCTAGAACTTTCTCTACGTTCGCTAGCCGCTACAAATCCAATTACTAGAACTGGGGACCGATGACAAACGCCCCTACTTTTTTGATTGATAGGGCGATCCCTTGCATTGCGTTGATCTCTCCAATCTCTTTGGCTTAAGCTTTGGCTTAGCTAAATAAGTTAAAAGAAGGTTGGAAAAATTGTTTGTATGACCTATGGCTTGTGGTGGGAAAGAATGCACAAAGTGGAAACTAATTTCTATAGTGTGGAAACCGGAAAACTGACAATTTACTCTTGTATAGCCTGTGGCAGAATTCACCGCTTTTGATCCAGTGTAACGCCCAGGTAGAAGATATTATTGGAAAAGAATAAACGTTAATCGAAAAGTGATCGTAAAGTGATCCGTCGCCTGTAACGAATTGACAATTGAAGATCATTTCATCTATTTTGGTAAAATTTATGACTATATTGTTAAAGTTTTAGCAAGAGAACTGTTTCGATATTATAAACATTTGGATGTGCATACCATATAACGCCTTATCATCGATACAGGTTTTTATAAATATATTTGGTATCTGTTGAAGAACATATGCGATATAGTTATTATTATAAAAAGGAAAGATACGTCAATATACAAAACTGATAAGTCAAGATAAATCTGGAAAAAATTTTTTCCTCAATTCCTAAACACGAAAGAATTGTTCTATGAGTTTTCATACGTTTCCAGATTATTGATCTCGCAACGTCTATTTCTTTTACCAAGTCGTCTGTTGACCATCTTGATCATTTCTTTCAATTCAGCATTTTGAATTCCGCGATCAGAACACTTCCTGCAAATCTTTCAGATATCTTTCTCTCATCTTAACATATTAAAAATTAGTTCTTTTATAATCTTTACTAATGCTTCTATAGCATGTTGTACATCAGATTGTGTGTGAAAGACACGTGAAGTGCATTATAATGTTTTTTTATAAGCGTCCCAATTTTCAAGATCGTAATTAAAACATACATGTTTGCTCAATATATTATGGAAAATATAGATTAAGTGTAAGTAGGATTGAAAATATAAATAATAGGATGGTGATTATTAGTGGATAAGCATTGGAGAGTTTATAAAACAACTCAGTTTTTGAGTGTAATATCAATTGTGGAAAACGTTTATTTATAGTAAAGATATTTGTTGGACTATTTCACTATCCATAATCCGGTTCTACTTATAGATTGCCCTATAGAGAATGTAACAATGAGAGTTCAATTTGCTTGATTATTATTAAGAAATAGAATACACTATTCATTATTATATCTGCTAATATCTTTTTAAGAGTTAATTTATTTCTTATCGCAGTATTATTATCTTTTGAAAGAATTTATGTTTTCTCTAGTTTTCTGCGAATCATTTTCTTAAGCAGAATGAAATTTTTTTTATGTTATTTATAAAATTATTTACAAAAAAATAATTTACTAGTAAGAATGATTTGTCCAGTAAAATAAAGCTATCTCTTTGCAGTAAACAAAATGAAAAAAATAAAGAGACCCCTATTGTTGAATTATAATTATACAGAATATAAAAACACGACAGGGATTGAATTCAGAATAAGATCGAAGTTTATACTTATCACTTAACAAAAATTACATAGACTATAAATTTAATTTTTGATCTTAATACATTTGAGATTGACGTTCTGAAAAACGTTCACGAGTTCTTGAAAAACGTTCTGAAAAACTGTCTCTAATAGCCGATCATATTTTTTCTCTTGCAGTAGAATTAATAACTATTAATAACTTGTAACCACTACTACTATTTGCAGTTTATCGAATGGCAGCCTATTTTCTATTTTATTTTGAGAAAGTCAGACTTAAAAATTTCACCATTCAAGTTTCTAATGAAAGAATATTCCAAAAGCGATACATTTTGGATCATAAAAGTATCGTATTATTTGAAATATTTGTAATGTTTTTAATGTTTATGAATTTTTATTTCTATTAAATCGTTTGAATTTATTCTTCACTGAGGCTTTTTGCTTGAAATGATTATATATGTATATTTCAATTATGATCCCTTTTTACTCTGATTATATTCTGGGATAGAGTGTTAGTTTTTCGTGCCTAACTTATATATTTTTCATATCTTTTATATACATTGAAAACATATTTTCTATTCTTAATTGCAACTTCATACTCTTCGTTCTACTAACATTTTTCTAATTGTTGTTTTTTCGTTTTAGAAATAACTATATTTTTTACTTCTATAGTGACTTCCTCAAAGCTATTTAAATTTGAATAAATTTGGCGACTTTTTCTAATATTGGATATTTTACCACAAGTCTGGTGAATTGATGAAATTCTATATTTGGAAAGATCACGTGCTATATTAAAATGTATAGATTTTAATGTTAAATACAATTACAGTAGAACCTCGATCGAACCTCGATCACCCTGATAAATATTGCAGCTGTTCATTTGATAAGTAAAAATTTAAATATTGCTAACATTTGAATCTTTACAATGTATACAATGCATGTGACTAAAACGTAAACATACAGTTTTGTCAGCTCAAACGAAATATGAAATAATAAATCGATTGGATAATTATGAAATAACAGTATTGGAAAGTAAATTTGTGATATAAAAAAAAATGAGAGTGTGAAATCATAAACTACAGCAAAAGTTCATTGCAATATGCGAAAAAGTATAAAAATTGTTAACAATAAAATTCTTGACATGTATGAATGGGTTTATTAGTGGCGATAGTTCGAAGTTACGAATATTCGTCGCTATCCGACTTTCTATGACGACGAACCAGTAAGCTTAGGAAATGTATGTTTAGAAAAACGATTGCAAGTAAATTACTTCATAGAAAATATTATAATTGAAAGAAGATTGGCTACGGAGTAGGGAAGATGACAAATCTTTCGAACTATATTTGACAGTACTTATCTTAGGACCGTCGAATCTAAAAGATAGCTTTATTAATTTCTAATTTCTCTAATTTTTATTCTATTTTTTATTTTATTTTATTTTCAATGGTTAATCATTTTTTGCTTCGATTATTATTCCCTTTTCTTCTTATTTTCAGTGAACATTAATTATTACATGTTACACTGTATCAGATGCAAAGCATTGTATATAATTTTTATTTATTAATCTTGAAGAATTAAAATTGAAAATTTAAATTCATATTCTACAGAACTGGATGTTGCTTTTTCTTTTAAATCGAAACCATAATTCTTATCAACATTGTTGCAACTCGATATTATAACTTAAAGGATTAATAACAAATATCTTACAATGTTAGTCTATTGCTAGTAGTGTTATGATATAGAGTCCTGCGCTGATAATGTTATCACATCATTGTTGTGCAATAGTTATGAGATACGATTAAGAAGCAATCGCAATCTAGTACGACATCAACATACTCATATGTCTAACGTATTTAAAAGATAACAGACCAACACCTTCATCTTTAGCGATTATTGCAAAGATTCTAAAGACAAATATAAAAACTATTGCACGATCACTAAAACTAACTTTTAGTCTTGGATTTTTAGTTTTTTGTCATCAGTCTTTAGTTTTTGTCATCAATTTGTAATTCTACTTAAAATATATTATTATTGAAAGCCCAGTTCTCAACATTAGTGTCCGTCATCCTCAACCAATCCTCATTTGTTTGTCTACAAAATTTTCGATTCTCAACTTTAATGAGAAAATATAGTAATGATGATATTGATATTATCATTCGTTCATTCACTAGAAAATATTAGTAAATTTTTATAGTTTATTTCATATTTAAACTGTTGCAAACTGTCGGATCGACAGAAAGCTACTCTTTTTTTGTCATATTTTACATTCCTTTCTTAGTGTGTAATAACTTCTGAGATAAAATTTGTCCATTCCATACATTAAAAACTTCATAAAAAACAAACAAATTCAATTAATAAATTTTTTCTTTAAATTAGCGCACTAAAAATTGTATAAACTAATAAGAAGACTTAATCCAATAGAATTTAAATATATTTAAATAACATTTATTGCATCACATCATTACATTATTTTAAAAAGTTTCATTATCTCTAATATTATATAAATATAATATACATATAAATAGTAGAGGAAAGTCGTTTAATATGGGGAGATTTTTTTTAGAAACTCATAAATTCAACCTAAACAGAGAAATCTTAAAACTTTTTATATTTACCACAGTAGATACTCACAAGTGTGTTAGCTTTATGTGTATGAATGCGAGTGTAGCCTGTGGAGTAGATATATCATATGTATATGTGTGTCGTGTTTTGTTTCTGGACTGCCGGGGAGGAGTCAGTCGTCGAGAATGAATCATAATGTGAGGATCTGAGAAAAGAGAATAGTCGGACTAGTGATGAGAGTGTGTGATTGAGAGTGAGAGAAATCTAAAGCTTTACTGTTTTGTATCTAATTGTGTTTATTCAATATATATTCTTTTAATGTTACGTAGTCCCTTATTCCATTCACATCTACCACTTCTAAATACATGTCAGATTGTATTGTGATACATTTCCATTAATTTTTATAACTTTCTAGTTTTTTATTAATTATCAAATTAACAAAAACATGTGATGTCCCTGGGCAGAAGAAATCCCTAATATAAGACTCTATATTAGGATTTTATTGAAATGTACTTTTAAACTTGCTGATTTATAAACATTAGATACCATAAAAAATTTAATTAAATAAATTTATATATCTTTGAAGACAATGGGATCCGAACATGATGAAAATGGTGCTGTTAAAAATAAAAAAAAAGAGAAGTTACAAAGCATGTCGCTTTTTTTGCGTTCCATGTTAGGGTTCTACATTAAGGTATTCTACAAATTATCTTTCCACAAAACATTTCATTCAGAAGTTGTATTATTTTTGTAATTAAACTTCACTTAAGACTTTAGAAGAATCACGATAATAAAAATTTATGAACTTATAATTTTAAAGGTGTAATTTATAAATTATATGATTGTTTACTTTTCAAAAGAAATGAAGAAATGCAATAGAACGTAAAAATTTTTTCACGTAAAAGTAAAAAAGCTGTTTTGATCGATTCACAATACCTTAATGGCTATGGGCACGTGCTTAATTCTTCATGTATAAAAATAAATGATGATACTGCATTAGTATCATCATAATACTGCACTTATTCGTAAATAAGGAACACTTCTTACTTTGTTAGACTTTAAACCCATATTGAGAACCCTCCCTATATTAGGCGACTTTCTTCTATACCTGATAAGTAATATACATATATATATATATACATATATATATATAATGTACATATAATAAATAATATCCGTGATAATATACTATTTATAAGAATAGGAATTTACACAAATATCTGTAATTTAGTTATTACGTTATGTATAATTACATTATATTTAAATCTTAAATAAAATATATCTAAGTAATACTTCTTTTTTATAATTTCAGATATTATTTTTTATATAAATTTTTTATAATATACAGATAAAATTTTTTATAATATACAGATATTATTATAAAACTTTTTTTTATTTCAGTTCAACCTGTTATTAAAGTCACCAATCAGTTAGTAGCAGCACCCATCAAGAGTGATGTTGTTCTCCAGTGTCATGTTGAAGCTTCGCCACAAGCACTGAATACTTGGCACCAAAATACTGGTAATGAACAATGTTTGTTACAATTAAATATTTAAAAAATATATATATATTTAAATAAAAAAATATATATATTATATATATTATAGTTATTTTAAAAAGAGTATAAATAGTTTATGATATTAATAATCATTAGCTATTATAAACTATAAATTAACATTTACTATAGAATATATTGATTTTATTTTTTATTATACATTTTGTCAATTATGATGTGTGTTATATTGTTTTAACACTGAAAGTGATTAAAAGATGGATTATTTTATGTTAAATTAATTATTTTCGTAATTTAATTAAAAACTTGACACATGACAAGTTTTTAATTAAATTACGAATGAAATGTTACATGTTGTTAGACTGTGAGCGAAATTAAATTAGAGTACTATATTCTACATTTTAATGCACGAAAATTACAAATATTCTACCAAACATTAATATAAAATTTAAAAAAAAGGACTTTAAAAGGGTATGTAAGAAATAAAACTTATGAAAGAAGGATATATATATCGTACCATTGCAAAATGTAATAAATATATAGCATAGACTCTTATTTGAGGTTTTTATTCAGTTTAGTAACAAAATTAAAGAAAAAAGATAACTTTTATCTTTAAGACGCTTTGAAACGTAACAATTTTTGCTTATTTTCTACACAGTATTTTTTCAAACGAATTTTTATTTTCAAACTATTAAGCATGCGCACTTTCTGCACACTCTTTTTTATTTTAAAAAACATTAATTTTAAAACTATATACTTTGAAGATGATAAAAAATTTAAAAAAAAAATAAGCATAAGCAAATTCGTTAAATTGTTGATCATATCTGAAGAAACCATGAAATTGTTGTTATTTGGAAACAACAGACGACTCCCCTATACACAATTTCATTGTTCGCGATCTATATTCGCTGGTAGTGTGGATACTTTTGCAAACAACGAGCAGCGAATAGCGAACTTGAACGAATAATATACGAGAGGCAATATATCAAAGGGTTTATTCGCTTTCTGGACATGTTTCT
The DNA here is from genome assembly GCA_032399605.1 of Melipona beecheii. Classification (NCBI taxonomy): domain Eukaryota; kingdom Metazoa; phylum Arthropoda; class Insecta; order Hymenoptera; family Apidae; genus Melipona; species Melipona beecheii. The sequence goes on along the minus strand of JAUCMO010000085.1, from coordinate 4,334 downwards.
AATGCTGTATCCACGTGGCGTGAACAGTTCGCAAACAGTTTCGTATTCACTAGCAGTGTAGACACTTGCGAACAACGAACAGCGAAAGTGCAACAGCAAGCAGCGAACTGATCAACAAATAGCAAATAATGAAGTGAATAAAATTATAAAGAATACATTTGGAATTTCATATAATTTTATTATTTTAATATTTTATATAATATCCAATTTTATTTTAATATTTTGTGCTACAGAAATCTTTTCTATTCAAGCCAGAAAGTGCAACAGCAATAATCGAAACAGCATATACACATTTACACAATTTTAGAAGTAGAAAATCTCAAGATATCTATATTCTTTTTGCTTTGATAGATTTGATACCTGGAGACAAGAAAATGGAAATTTAACATCTATTTTGTTACTTAGAAGAACAAAATGAAAATCAACTTGGAATACCAATGATATTCGCGATGAATTCTTTGAATATTCTTTTTCTGATAAAGGACATGTACCATGGCAGGATTTATGCATGTAAATACGAAAATACTGTGTATAATTATATTATTAAAATATTGTATCATTTTCCAAATTAAACTCTTAGAATGATTAGATAAAAAAAAGAATCTTGCTTATGGTTACGATGAATTTGTTTGAAATTTCCATTGCTCGAATCTTCATAAAAAGTTCTTTCGATATGAAATTTATTTCCTATGACACATTGCTATATACGTAATCTATTATAAAATACACTTTATTATGTATATATTTAAAAAAACATTTATTTATAAAGTAACATTATTTATTATTATAAAATGTATTCATTATGATAGCTTAATAAGTTACATACTTCTAATCTATAAAGCCAATAATTTCCAAGTGCGTGGTGCAAAAGATAATATATAATACATAATGCGTATAATGTGAAACTATCTTCTGCAAGGTACTGCCTTTGTCTTTCGCTGCCAGTAATGTATTATCCAATATACATTTTTAGTTCAAAGAGTATTTTATTTGTTTCGAATTAAACAATGTATTTTCAAGCTTTCGAATTTTCTTAATTGTCTACATTCTCCAATCATCTTAGAGATTATAGTTTTCATGGCCTCCATTAATCATAGATATTTTGTTGATTATTTTCTCTGTTTATAATCATTGTATGATGCAATTGAAATTTTTTCTTCCAATTTTTAGAATAAAAATATGTATTTTTTTAAATCTTATACAATATACTTCATAAATAAAAATTAACTATAAATATGAATATAATTATAAAAGTCTAAAATTTAACCAAGCATAACTAATATATAGCTAAACTTTTGATGTTTACAGCTTTATTTTTATTTGTAGTTTCATTCCCTATGTAATCTTGTTTTTATTTTATCACTTTATTTTTATTAAACAAAAATGCGATGCTTTTATAACTCCACCACAAGGATATCTTTACTTTATCTATCCCTATACTATATTTTATCTTCTTTTCGTTTTTCTCTATAGCCAGTAATGTAATATTCGATATCGATATTATACCAATAATATTTTTATTTTTCTTACTTCTATCCATTCAGCATCTAATTTCTTGACTATTCTATTCATCATTTTTTTTATTTTCGTCTCTATACTCAAAAAGTTTAGGATTTCACAATACTAATTCATTTTCATAAAGTTGAATACCTACATGATACACGCATTCGAGCTCATACTCTTTTCGAATATATTTTGATTTAAATTTATTCTATCTTACAGAAACATAAAATAATTGATTCAAATTATATATTTTTTTGTTAAAGATTTTTGTGGAAAAAAACAATTGACAAAATATATGTCATTAATTTATGTCATTATTATTATTATATGTCATTAAAAATAAATTTCTTATTGTCACGTCCCGGGGGTCTATAGAAAGATGAAAAACTTATTTTCCGGATATCATACCCAAGGAGTACGAAGGATTGGGATCGGTAAGATTGGGGTAAAGTTGTTAAAAAAGGCGTTTCGTCTTGGAGTTGCCACAGACTCATCAGTGGTGTAGGTATATGAATGATAACAGGTAAGGATGGAAAGAGATGGAAGGATGTATTGAAGGAGATGGAACTGGGGTAGTGAGTAAGGAGTAGTGAAGATAGGAAAGTGAATGGTCGGATGCGTTTCGTCTCGGAGTCACTACCTAGACTCATCAGTGGGGCTGATGGCAGCGATTCCTACCCCAGACGCCTGTTATTGTAACTAAACCTACTAGGCTGGTCTGATCATCCATTCTAGCGGGGTTCCGCTTAACGTCGGAGATCGGTAGGACCTCGACGCTAGGCGCGCAGCCACTTGCGGCTTGTGCTAGTCAGTGTTCGAAACTCGTAGTTGAGGAATCTTAAGCCATTACAGGACGTTTGCCCCTCTATCTCTTACCTTATCCTATCGTTGCCACCAAAAGAATTATCACGTCCCGGCTGCGGAGAAACTATATGCTAGCTATTACAAAGCTGAGTTGAGTGACGAAGTGCAACCGGCACGTACGTCTGGTTCTAGCCGGGATCCGCGGCATTCTCCAAGTTGGTGTTATTAGGATGTTCAAATGAGATAGCAGAGATCACTAGAAAATTAACTAATAATAATAATAAATGACACTGTATAAAAGATATGCATGTATTCTAATCTAATAATTATATAAAACTTAATGCTAACTCACTGCAAACTATATATATATAGAAATAGAAAACTAAGTATTGATACATATATGGATACAGAAGAACTGGAACTGTCTCTCTTTGAAAATGAACTAACTAATTTTTAACTCTTACCCCCTTTTATAACATTAGCAATCGATGGCGTGTTATGATTTCGCACCCGGAGCATCCAGTATCGCTTGGAAACGGAATGTCGAAGATGGTGTTTATTGAATATTGTATTGGAGATTCACGTTCACCGTTTAATCTATACCGTTCGAAGAACCAGTTGAAGTCCATTGCTTCAGAACAAAAACTGATAAAATATTCCATACCTCATAATCAATACATTCTTACTCATATTCTTTCTTCCCTCACACCGTCGATACAGAACATCCCGTATCAAAATATACCAAATCGTCTCAATAACTCTAGGGACTAAACAAACATCAATCGTCCAACGTCACATTAACTTTCACTAAATTATCCATAAAAAGGAGTATGAAATAGATTTTACAGCTTCATTTTTTTTATTTTGTATGTTACAACAAAGCAGCTATAATAACAGTTTATAAAACAAACAATTAGTAGATAAATCATTTTGGTAATTATTTAGAAAGGTTGGGGGGAGGGTCTCACTGATTTCGACGCTTTCGTAGAAAAAATTCTAATCCGAACCTAATCCATTATATTAGTTACTAGGTAGAATAGTTAGGTTTAAGTAAGGTTTAGGTCAAGTTTTTTTATTCCGGCCGCCGCGAGGCGGCCGACTACTCAAATCAAATTTTTATGTACACCCGTTATACGCGTCTATTGCCGGCCGCCACGATGTATTTATGGAAATCATAAACAATCGGCAAGTCAAAGTTACAAGCAAAGTTCATTGTAGTAGTAGCAACAACAGTTTTTTGCAAATATCTCAAAAACTAAAGCCAAACGGTGGTTATATGTATAGAAAAAAGTTGTTCAAAATGTTGATTTCTACAACATATTCAAAAATCATCGAAATCGGTGAGACTCTCCCTTTTCTAAATAATTATCCTATTTTTTTCGAAGTTATTATTAGGTTGTACCATAAGTTTCTTCCCTTTTTTTGATGCGAAATGAATATACGATATTTTTTGTTTAAGATGGATTTATTATGTTATATATGAACCGTTCTGTTCTATAACCTTCTTCCATCTCTCAGGAAATTTTCATCTAGGTGCGTTTTTATTTCGCTTATGGATTTGAAAGATTTACCACGGAGAGAATTTTTTAAGGACAGGAACAAGTAGTAATCGGATGGAGCAAGGTCTGGGGAGTATGGAGGATGAGGTAGAACGTCCCAATCAAACTGTAACAATTTTTGCGGCTAACGCAACATGCGGTCTTGCGTTGTCGTGATGGAAAACGACGCCTCGTCGATTCGCCAATTCTGGCCGTTTTTCTGCTATGGCTGCTTTCAATTGATCCAGTTGATTGCAATATTTGTCAGCATTGATCGTATCATCTTGAGGAAGGAGCTCGTAGTACACTACACCTTTCCAGTCCCACCAAATGCACAGAAGAACCTTCTTCGGATGAAGTTCAGGCTTCGCAACAGTTGAAGGTCTATTTTCCTTGGACCAAGTGCGTTTTCGATACACATTTTGGTATAAAATCCAAGTCTCGTCTCCAGTGACAAGCCTCTTTAAGAAAGGATCCTTTCATGTCGCT